>JASGXE010012535.1:0-37322 GCA_030068105.1 Sinentomon sp. SZTP_YWyxl
ACAGTGGAGAAAAGTTTTACAAAGCTGTAATTATACACTTCCGAAAGTGAGGACAAATTATGGACTGTGCAGCTTGGAGTTTGCGAGTCTCAGGGTATAAGCGAATGGAACCTGTTATCAATGGAAGCAAAACTATCGTCCTCAAGGAAGGAGTTTAAAAAGTTGCTTAGGAGGGTTTCAAGTGCATGAATGCCTTATCGTAAAATTCTCGTCGAGGGTTAATAGAGTTGAAAAAAGCAGTGAATTACCTTCCTAAAATACCTAAATTGTTGATTTTAGTTCAGTTTTTTATATTGATTGTTCTTTTTCAATGCATTATTTTTGTCTATTTCTGAAAGGGAAGGCCAAATCGGCTAAGGTCCCGGCCTTTCTTCAAGAATTCTTTTGTTGATTGTAATGTGTATTTTTGGAAATTATTCATTCATTCAACAAGCTCTACCCAAACAGAGACATTGGGACTGCAGAAATGGAGCTTCTTCATTTTTGGTTTGGAAACCAAATCTGTCAACATATCACCAAATGTCACGATTGAGCAGTGAACTTTGTACTAAAATGGGAGAAAGGAAGTGCATAACATAGGCAAATATCTTGAGTAAAATGTCTTTTTAAAAGTCAATTTTTCAATTTGGTTCCGATTTTTGATTTTCAAAACCCACAGACATTGAAATCAGTATATTTCCACAGGTTCCTCCATTCCTGCCAAAATGGCCCTTTAAACCTTCTTCCTTTGCGTCTGAGACCCCCTCGTAAACTTTGCTGTTTTCTGAGAGGATAGCAGCGGCATTGGTACACAACTAGTTGATTGTCTTTAACGATGGCCAAAATAAGCCATCATTTACTCCCTGTGAAGGCTGAGCTTTTAATTTATCTTTGATTTTTCTTAGCTTTTGATTACTCGCACATCATATGTCTTAATTTTACTTCTGCATGTTCTTGCTATTGTCTTATTCCTCTTCTGCCCCGAATGCTGAGATTGTGACAGCTGGATGCTAGTGACATAGATGTGTTGCTTTCGTTATATTCTCATTAGTAATGTCATTGCTTGTTTCTTTCACGTGGCTGACATTTTTTTCTTTTTTTTCAGGAGTTGGGTTTAATTAGAAAACCGGCCAGTTTTATGACAAGCGTCAGTGATGAAAGAGGACAGGAGCTACTCTACGCTGGAATGCCGATCAGTGATGTAAGTAACCTAAAGAGTACCCTACGCAAGCAGACTTTGGGAAAGCCATGTCCGAATAATGGCCATTTTGGAGGAGGTGGAGACCCATTTTGTAGAGGCATGCAATTGTGAAAATTTTCTTGTCATACAAATTGTGTGGCCAGACAAACATTTTGGCCAGAAACATTGTTTTCTTCTCATTCTTCATTTCATGGGCATTCATCACCTAAATGAGAAGTGGTTGTCCTGTCCTCATTATGTTTGTTTTTTGTTCTTTATTTTGAAGAATTATTCTTACCCTGTGTTTGGACATGTTTGTTGTTGCTGTTGGTGCATTGAAATGGTTTTCTTTCATTTATACAGTTGCCCATTGTGCACTGCAGAGCAAGATTGGTCAGTTTGGTCTCCAAAGAAGTGACTGTGTAAATATTATTATTATTATTATTATTTTAATTTCTAGTCAAATGGTATGACACGTCAAAGGTTAAAAACAATGCACATGGAAAATTACTGTGAAAGAGAGAGAGAGAGAGATGCAGGTAAAAGTGACGAAAAAGGAAAATTGAAAAGTTGACTCGGTGTTTACCATGAGCAATAAGAATCAGACCAATGCGTTGCGCTGGATGGTATGCATGAAAGGGCGAGTAAGGGCATTCCAATCCCTGGAAGTTCGCGGGAAAAAACTGTGAAAATAAGGATTAAAAATTTGAATTGTGGGACCTCGAACTTGGGCGTTAGAATGAGTTCGGCGCATTTCATCGAGTAGCGTGAAAGAGGGTGGTAGGCGCAGCTGAGATCGCGAGGACACGATGCTAGAAAACAATTCAAGCCGCCTCGATTTCCGACGCTCAGCAAGGGTGATGAGATTTAGCGTAGAGAGCAAATTTGTTACACTTGTTTTCTATTGAAATCAGCAAAAATTAGTCGTGCTGCGAAGCGTTGTACGCGTTCCAAAGCCTGAATGTGGCTCACAAGAAAAGGATCCCAGACCTCGCACGCGTATTCTAACTGCGGCAGAACAAAAGTTTTGTAAGCGAGGAGTTTAGCTTTCACTGAGGCATGTCCAAGGTTTCTCGTGATATAACCGAGGGTTTTGCGTGCCTTAGAAAAACTGTATCGATGTGGTGGCTCCAAGATAGCCTGCTGTCAAGGTGAACACCGAGATATTTAACAACTGAGGAGTAAGAAATTAATTGGCCAGAAATGTTATAAACTGCAGGAAAGGAAGGAGTTCTGCCATTGGTGATAGTTCGCGCAAATTCAATCCAGACACATTTTGCCGGGTTGGTTGCCATTCCCCATCTATTACACCAGGAATCGACAGAGGCAAGATCAGCCTGCAGTTTCTCAATGTCTTGACGGGACGCAATTGGCGTGTATATAATGACGTCATCGGCAAACATTCTGATCCTACTGTTGACGCCAAGAGGAAGGTCGTTTATGTAAAGAATGAAAAGAAGAGGTCCAAGAACGCTGCCTTGAGGAACACCAGACTTCACAGCTTTGGACGAACGGGAATTTGTCCCGTTAACGGACACAACAAAGTGCCGGTTGTATAGGTAATTTTCTACCAGTGAGATAAGAGAGAGAGGTAGCCCAAATGAACGGAGCTTTGATAAAAGCAGTGGATGCGGAATACGGTCAAAAGCTTGAGTAAAATCAATAAGAACAGCATGCACGGGAATTTTCACTTCAAGGGACTGAGCGACATCCTGAACAAATTCCAGAAGCTGAGTTGTGCAGGAATACCCTCGGCGAAACCCATGTTGACAAGGAGACAGTAGTTCCACTGAGTGGCAGAATTCAAGAATTTCCTGGTGAATGAGCCTCTCAAATAATTTGCTGCAGCTGTTTAGGAGGGAAATCGGTCTGTAGGAAAGGGGATCGGAAGGCGGTTTCCCGCGCTTTAATATTGGGATAATAGTTGACAGCTTAAAATCATCAGGTATGCAAGAAGATTCAAACATTTTGATAAACAGTACTTCCAAAAAGGGTGCAAGTATACCAGCAATGAATTTCAGAAGTTTGTTTGGAACAGAATTTGGGCCGCAGGATTTTGAAGGTTTAAGCTGTCTCAATTGGTTGAATATCTTTAGACATAGGCCACCTGTTGATACAAATTGGGGAGAAAAGTTAGAACGAAGGGGTTCCGATTGAGTGTTACCACGTTGGGGTGTGGGGAGCTGTGGAAAGTTTAAAACCGATGCAGAAGAGGTTATCGGGACAAAAGAGTTGGAGTATAGATTGTCTAAAACATCACATATGAGATTGGCTTTTGAGTTATCGTCGTGCGCAGGAAGACCAGAGAAAGGAAGAAGAGATGGCATGGAGGAAGAGGATCGCTTGGTGCTCAAGTAGGACCAGAATGCTTTGCCGTTGTTAGTATTCATTGCACGCTCAATGTAACGGGAAAATAGAACACCATTTTCACTTTTTATGTCGAAATTCACGCTTTTTATCATGTTTTTCAATCGAAATTCATTTGCAGGGGTGAGGTTTGTGTTATTTTGCTGCAGTTTCTTAAAAAGCCTTCGCTTGCGATAAAAGAGGTTTCGGAGTGTGGAATTTACCCAGGGGAAATGGAATGAAATTCTTATTCTTTTGGAAGGAATCATGGAACAGACACTGGTGAGCAGATTTTTAATAAAACTCCAAAGCTCATCGGAGGTGGACATCGTGGCCATGCAAGAAAAGTCTGAAAGTTTCGTGGCTAAAAATGAATAGATATTGTTCCAGTCAGCCCGCCGGTACAGACGTACGCAAATATGACGTGGTTTGCGCTTTGGGATTGAACACGGAATAGAGCAGATTACTGCACTGTGATCTCCAATTCCAGGTAAAGTGCTTATGGAGCAAGGAACAGGAAGGTTGGTGAAAAATAGGTCTAGAGTGCTACTAGCGCAGTTGTCACGATGAAAAGCAGGCACAGTTACCTTCTGGTTTAGATTAAATGCGCAAGCCAGATCAATAAGATCTCTTTCAGCGGGACGAAGATTGTGGTTAATTTTGTGAGGATCCAGCCAATCAATGTTCGGGCAGTTGAAATCGCCAGCAAGGATAAAATTGCAAGAAGTGTCAGCGCTAACAGAATCAAAACAAGCTTGAAGAACATCGAATAGAATGGAGAAGCTATTAGGTCCAGCGTTTGGAGGGCAATAGACACCAATAAGGAAGTTGCGGGAGCGAGGATATTGTGGCAAGATGATCTCACAGCCAGCCAACTCCAAGACATTAGTGTTTGAGGATAGTGTTTGAGGATTAGTTTTTCCAAAGAACGGCCCTCATTTTCACATTTTAAGAAATCACTCCACTTCAAGAAATGGTTGCCCCCTCCTCCCTCATTTTTACCACTCATTGCCTTCTCCTATCCTCATTGCTTCCTTCTCCTCTTCCATTCTTCAATCAAGAAAAAGGGCATGCACCAGCAGCTGAGCTGAGATGGAGAGGTTTGAGAGATTGGGGAATCGCTATCTCACGGTAAGACTAGCCATGTTCTAGAAGAACTTATTGTCAGTCCACTGATATATTTGCTAGCACATCAGCTGCTTGGCGAGCCCTTATCTATCATAAGCATTTACAGGGTGTCCCGAAAACACTTCTCCAAAATTTGTGAAGATGTTCCTGATGGCAAAACAAATCGAAGGAGCATCCTAAACTTCAGCAGAAGGACAAGCTGGAGAGTGAAAATAAAAAAATATCTGACAAATTAGCAACTGCAAATTTTGATGTGGCCATTCTGTTGCTCAAAGGTTTTGTAAGTTTTGGTGTTTTACCATTCCCCAGCTTTTTTTATGTTTGTGATTCTTTCAAATAGCTAGTAATGTTATTTTTGCATTTTTATTTCTTCTGCCGTGTCCACTCGTAGGTTTTGAAGCAAAATCTGGGAATTGGTGGTGTCATATCGTTGCTCTGGTTCCAAAGGAGACTGCCGCCATATGCTTGTAAATTTCTGGAAATGTGTTTGATGGTTACTGCTGACCATGGTCCAGCTGTTTCTGGTGCTCATAACACCATTGTTTGTGCACGTGCAGGGAAAGATCTCATTTCATCACTTGTTTCTGGATTACTTACCATTGTAAGCAAGTTATGTTTTCTTTAATAATCTTGAGGGGGGCCCTGGTAAAAAATGACACTTTTTGCCAAGAATTTCTTTTTGTCATTTTCATCAACGTTCGTAGAGTTTCCACAACTGAAAACCAACTTAGAATATCTCAAGCCATTTTGTTTTTATAAACGTTTTAGTGATGGCATACCTGAAGAGCTTTAGTTGCGCATACAGTTTTAGTGATAATTTACCGCAAAATGACTTTCCCGTGTTTTTTTCCTGTCGAAAGCCCTATCTCAGCCATTTTAAAACCCAGGAAACTGAAATTTGGTGTACTTATGTACTTTTACCTGGTCTGTGGGCTGTTGGAAGCAGAATTTCGATATCTTTGCTGTAAGTCACTTCACATGTGCATTTCAACAAAACTACCTCTCGCTTCTCTATAATGCCAGCGTAAATCAAAATAATTTGTATTTCTCAGTCAAAAATAAACATTCTGCTTCCAACAGCCAATTTTCTGGCTCTTTGTTTGTATTTTGATGCAAACAGAACCTAAAAATGTCTTACGGCTTACGTACAGCATGCATGCAAAGTCGCGCTACATTTTTATGACATTTTTCCCAATATCTGAGGAATGGCTAATGGTATCACGTTGAAATTTTGTGTGAGAACTCTTTCTATAAGGCAGTAACTGTAATCAAGGGAGGACACTTGAGATCAGCTGGTTGTTGTTCAGCTTGAGATCACTCTTATCTGACGATTTGGCTGCCACCACAAGGCAGCTGCCACAACTCAGCTTCTAACCAGTCGGCTCTGACGATGGAGACATAGATGTTCTCCCTTCGTGAGCCGGATTCAATCCACGTGGCGAGTGGAAATTGTCGAAACTTGCTTCACTCCGTCTCGACTTACGCAAGTCCCTGCGAGTTGTCCAAAGGTTTTTGATGGCTACCAAGTTGACAGAAGTGATGTGTTCACCTTTCAAAACAAGGACAGATTTACAGTTTGCAGACAGGAAATTACAGTTTGCTGAAGCATTTGTGAAGAGCTTAGGTTTCCAAGCAAACATTTTTACAATTTTATCACCAAAAAAGTATTTTCTTCATGTGATGTTATGGTTTAATCCTTTAGGGGGGGGGGACTTTCGGCAAACATTTTTCATTTTTGACCGATTTTGTTCAAATTTTGCACCCTCTTTATAACCAATCAAGACAACTTCTGTGCAAAATTTGAATATGATCACATAAAAAATGGCTGAGATACACGGGGCGGAACACAAAATGCTTAAAAAAACAAAACGTTGAGAAAATAGCGTCAAAGATCGAGAACATTTTCGTTTTACTACTGATTGCACCGCGAGCAGTAAAAACATGCCTCCGGTCTTTTGTATGTCATTTTTTCC
This sequence comes from Sinentomon sp. SZTP_YWyxl, assembly GCA_030068105.1. NCBI lineage: Eukaryota > Metazoa > Arthropoda > Protura > Sinentomata > Sinentomidae > Sinentomon > Sinentomon sp. SZTP_YWyxl. The sequence goes on from JASGXE010012535.1 coordinate 6,607, forward strand.
ATTGAAGATATTTGCAATTGGTTTTCACCATCAGAAATTAGAGATTTCAGCACATCTGGTCCACACATTAAAAAAAATTGGACAATTTTTCATTTTTTGCAAAAAAATCTAGGTTACCCCTTGATCTCCTGTTATTTTTTATTCCACTTGTTCAATTCCCAGGGCGACAGATTTGGTGGTGCATTGGATGGGGCTGCAAGACAGTTCAGTGAGGCATACGATTCTGGTCTCATCCCGATGGAATTTGTCAACAGCATGCGTAAAAAGGGACAACTTATTATGGGAGTTGGACATCGTGTCAAGTCGGTGTGTATCTTTTTTTTCTTGATTTTCCCATATCTTTTTTTTTTCGGGGGTTGAGTAGGAAGTAGCCATGTTAATTTTGTTTTCCTTCAGTGTCGTGCATTTTCTAGTCTTGTTTGCTTGGACATGGTAGGATCAATTCTTTGCCCTGTGAATCTGTGTAATTGGACAGTTTTTCAAAAAGGCTGGACGGTCATTTGCTGAGGTTGCCAAAATTGGGTAACTTGCGCAAGTAACACTGGGAACATGATTTTGGAGAGCAAATTTTTTTTTGCAAAATATTTGGCAATCTCTCCTTTCCGATCATCCAATCCATGCTTGATTTTTCTCCAGAGCATTTAATATGCAAAAGCAAGGGAAAACCAGGCAAAAGTTGGCCAAATCAAAAAGGGCTGACCCATTTTTGCCATTTTTATAGTTCTAGAATGATCAAATTTTGATCCCTTGGAGTTCAATTTTTTTCTTCTGATTTTAGCAAAGGGCAAAATAATAGAAAAAAAGCGTTACATTTTTAAAATGTGTTACATTGTTACAGAAAAAAAATGTAACACATTTTTTTCTTCTCAAAAATGATGTGAATGATAAGGAGTGGAATACCATCACATCTGGATAAGATTCTTTGACATTGCATTTTTGACTTGAGATAGTTTCTGTTCCCCTGGTGGCGGCGGGTTTTTTCTGGAAATGGTTCAGCAAGAGAGAACTGTCACTTTAGTTGGAACAAGCTTCAGGCTTGTATCTGTCCTTTTGGCCAAATTACACCCATTTTCCAGTGTTTTGACAGCAAGATGGGGTTTATTGTCCTGTATGTTCGATTTTTGCAGCACTTCCGTTTTAGAAACCCAGTAAAATCAAACCAGAGTAATTTTGCTACACTGGTGAGAATCTTTGCAGCTCCAATTTGACGAAAGATCCATGAGATGTCAGGGTATAAGTCTAAAGCAAAAAAAAAACTAAAATTATTTTCATGCCACAATGTCGTTTCCGAGCTCCCACGGAAAACCTGCTTTTCTGACATACTCGTTTTACAAGAGTGGGTCCTGAATGATTTGATTTCAAGTTTTTGCCTTTCTCACTTCTAAAGATGCCTGCATTGATCTTCTTGCATTTTATTTGGAAAAGTAATCTTGGTGGGGGTCTTGGGAAAGAAAGCAAAAATGAGAAAAAATTTGATTTCAGGGGCTGTTTTTCTTATTTCTGACATGTTTTCTTTGCATTTTGGTGTTGAGAGGAAACTGAATTGAAATTCATAAAGAACTGGCCTTTCTTCAACGTTTTTGGTTTGACGAGTCCTGCTCTTTTTGGTTTGACGAGTCCTGCTTTTTTAATTCATTGTCCAAGCTATTTGCATGTATTTTTCTTCTCCCCTCACTAAAAACAATCTCTAAACCATGATGAAGAAGCGTGTGTTTCCACTTCTGGTTCAACTGTCACTGAAAGACAACATATTTTAACTGCTATTCTATTCAAAAATCCAATTTCAACGAATTATAAAATAAAATTAAAACCAAAATACAATTTAGTCGACAAAGCTTTCATGAGCTGTCCAACTGCATGCATTTAATCTGCTGAAGTCAAAACTCAAAATAGGTAAAAGATTCAAAAATTGAGTTGTAGCTGGTGCGAGATCACTTCAACAACAGTTTCAGAATGTCCAAAATACCACAAAAATGGCATGATTGATGGATGATTGAACCAGCCTGATGGGATTGAGTTGGAAGCCACATAATTTTCGAACGTTGCCATCTGCTTTTGTGCATCGAAGAGTGCCAGGTAGTTAACCAGCATTTTCTCTTATCAATGGCATTTTGGCACTTCATCCAAAAATGTGACATTGTTTCATTTTTTTGTATTCGAAGAAAAAGGGCAGATATATCAACAAAGGCTGGTGATTTGGATTTCCACCACAATGTCCAAAATGCCCATCCAATGTTTTTAATGCACTAATTATGCTCTATAGAAATAGAATATGCTCTATAGAAATTGCAACGAAACCCTTCCACAGGTATCTGTACCATTTTTGTTGGTTAATTTTACATTTTATTTCTTCCGACTGACTATGGTTATGCATAATTTTTCCCTCACTTTCTCTTCTCCACCCACCCAATCAAGATCAATAATCCGGACATGCGGGTGAAGATAATTCAAGAATTTGTGAAACAGAACTTCCCAACAACCCCATTGCTTGACTATGCGTTGGAAGTTGAAAAGATAACAACATCCAAGAAACCAAATTTGATCCTGAATGTTGATGGTATTATTGGTGTTTCGTTTGTCGATCTGCTGAGGAACAGTGGCTGTTTTACCAGGTTTACTTTTGAGTTTAGCTTTCCTTTCACTTGCTTTAGAGGGGTTAATTTGGCACTCCCATTCTATCTTCTTTCGCAACATGATATTCATAAATGACAATAATACAAATAGGCCGCTAACCGTTCGTAAATGTTGAAAAATGCAGCGTTTCGCTCCTGCGAACGTGGGGCTTTTTCAAACACAAGATAAACAGATCACTGGCCGCTGGTGCTGGCCCAGACATCAGCATCCAGCGATCTGTTTATCACTGGTGTGCTTGAAAGAGCACCATATTCGCGGGGACGAAACGCTGCATTTTTCAACATTTACGGATGGTTAGTGGCCTATTTGTGTTATTTTGTCACTTATGTTTCCCGTTTGTGATGCCCGTGCATTGTACATATTGTTATTCTCATAGTGCAGAGATCAACTTTACGTATAAATTCAAACCAATATGCAAACACTGATAATAGGATGGAACTAGACACACAAATAAGTGGCTCCCGTGTCCTAAGCAAACAGTTGGATGTTATGTTTTATTGCATGAAGCCACCATATTTTATTATGGGATAAAATTTGCATTTTTCCAATGTAAAAAGAACACAGGATGCTTGAAAATGGGTGGAAATCTCCTGAATCAGACGTGTGGATGTCGGCCTTCAATCAATCAGACGAAAGAAAAATCTTTTTGGAGAGCAAGTCGTGAAAATTTTGAGATTTCATGTTCATAGAATATCAATGACTGACTTGACGCAAGAAAAGATCACCGTATCAAGTTGGTGTGATTTTTTCGGGGGCATCACACCCTCGTTGACGAACTCCGAACTTCAAAGAAAGAGAGTTGGGAAAAATTCCTTGGTGGTGGCATAAATTCCTTTATGCCGAACCAACATGAATCAGACATATTGGTGCCAGATTGAAGGTTTAGGCTGAGATGTGGTATGTAGACCAGAACAGAATTATGACAACCCAATCCTTTGGCGCTAATTGGAGCAAACGGGATTCATCGAGGTCGTGCAAATTAAAAAATCCCCTTTCAAAACTTATGTTCAGCTGCATGACGTTCCTTTTCAAATCATCAAAGCTTCGCCTTCCTTTTCCATGCTCGCCAACTCATTCAATCTGCTAATGGAAACACTCAATGTGCTAACTTGACTTTCAAAATGTCGGACCTGAAACTTAGGGATAGTCATTCTCAAACGATCCTTTGTGGGCTTTCTCTGATCCCTATTATGTGAAAGGCAGCATATGTGTTGCAATATCTGCCATTCAAATCTCAGGCAAAGTCAAAAATATGTGATTTTTAGATAGCCTGAACATGTGATGGTGGTCCTGCACATTATTCATTGTTCAGGTCAATTTATTTGAATTTGATGGCTCAACTCATTTTACCCAGCATCACAACATCATGATAGATGAAATTTTTACCCGTCATGAAATTTTTACCCAGTATGGAAAACAAGTGCCCAGGATCATGATGTGATGAAAAAGTTTTTTTTTTTCAATCTGCGGTGGTCAAAATCCGGGTACGTTCCATTGGCCTACCGCATGGTTTTATCCTTTTTGCTTTGAAAAAAGATCTGGTTTTACTGTCAAAAATGCGCGCAGACACATTCCTGTTCACTAACTTGAAACTTCTGCTGGTTGCTATTTCAGCCTTCAAGGGAACTTCCGGGCATCCTGGAAATGTGTTTGCATTGATTATATTTATTCGCATTCAACCACTTAAGCTCAAAGAAATTTTGAAATTTTAGGGCTCATTTTCAGTGCAAAATTGGCATTCCATCCAGTGGCCAAATTTTAACAGTGGAAAGCAGCAAATTGTATCTGTTTGTGCAGGGATAAGTCCACCTTGGTACCTGATTCGTATTTGTTTCAGAGTCCGACAGCACTGCCCACTTAATTGGTCGCATGTAGGTGACTATTTTCCTTTGCTTATAACTTTTTTCCGTTTAAAGTTGGGAGAGCTTTCATTGCAATTAAATTTGACACTTTTATACTTTTTTTTACTTCTTTGACATCACAAAGGGAGGAGGCACAGGAATATGTTGAAAATGGTTTGATCAATGGCTTGTTTGTTCTTGGTCGTAGTATTGGATTTATTGGTTAGTTTTTATTTAATCTGTCTTTCTCTTCTTCTTGCTTTGTGGTTGCAAGTTTAAACTCTACCTTTCCAGTCAGAAATTTTTTCACCCAAATTTGGCGGACAAGTTAGTGCAGGGTCCCCTGATGAGTTTGTAACCTGGAATGTTCCCTTCATTTCCATGTGTGGACCTTGAAACTTAAGGCTAAGCGAATCTGATGAATGACTTATTTTGGAACTGCATTACTACTTTTAGATGGCTATTTCTTCATGGATGGCATCCTTTTTTGTGCAGCAAATATCTGAATCCAATCAGTTCATTCAGATTTTCTTATTCCTCTTCCAAGAATCATTCACTTTCTTCATTGTAACCAATCCAGGCTTACTCCCTTCATCACAAACCTTCAGATTTTTTCTCCAATCGGACAGGAAGGGGAGGGAAGGCAACAATGTCGAAAAATGACCAGGAAATGGAAAACATAAATCAGTGCTTCCTTCAAAAGTGCCAAAAAAAGTCTTGGTGAAATCAAACATCCTGGTCTGCAGTAGGTTGTTGAATGTTCAGACATTGGGGATCTGTGCATAACTTGGATTTCACTTCTGGATGGATGGAATTTGATTTTTCTTTTTCATAAAGCACAAGACAGCTTGCTCCTGCCATGTTTTTGCAGAATTCAGAATGGGAAACATTGTTAAGTCATGATATTTGGAGCAGGAAACATTGTTAAGTCATGATTTTCGGAGCAAGAGAAACTTCTGCTGGATGATGATAACCATCTGATTCATCATTTGCAATATGAGCTGACACCCACATGGCCGGTGGCTCGGCAGTGCCTTGTTGCACACCTTTGGCTCACAAGGAGAATGATGCCCCATAACAACTCTGCTCTGCCTGCATTCAGCAGAAATGACTTGCGATCAGTTTTATGGCATGGGTATGCCTATGCCAACCCACTGTATTTCCAGAAGAGAGTCATGCTCTGCAGAGCGGAGATGTGTGTCTTGTGACATGTGGCTTCTCAAAAAAAGTGTAGTCTGCCAAGCTGCACCGTGAGACGTGCGCAGTGTGATGCTGCACATGGTATCTCCTTCTTATCATCATGCTTTCTGCAGCACAAAAAGTTGTTTATGATTTTGATCATTCCAAAAATCATATTGGTGTACGAGTATATGTCTTATTTTTTATGATATTTGGATTGTATAGAGGTAACCGCTTCCAGTCCAGAGTGCCAAGCATATAGGCCCTCTCACATGGATGCACTGCACAAACAAATGAAAAAATTGTTGATGCAGTCAGTGGCACCAAGACCAGAGATGCAGCAGGACCAGAGGTACCAACCCATAAGTTTGGTAGGAGCAGAGCACCCAATGACGCATTCTGGACTTGGGTGGCCCATGGAACACACTGGTGTCATGTCTGTGCGTGGTGGAAAGCAGAGCTCCATGTGTGGCATCCTGGGCTTGGTGACAAGGTGCAGCTGCTTATTGGACTTAAACGTTAAACATTGCCATCAGATGTTTGACAAGAGATACGCAACATTGCGAACAAAAAGATAAGAACAAAACAAAGACCAAAATTAGTGCAGTTTCTTTTTTCTCTATTCAAATGGCATTTCAAAGTGATGACAAAAATGTTCATTTTTGGCAATACTTTTGCAACAATTCCTGAAAAGAACAGTGTCTCTAAACAGTATATTTGCATAAATCATGTGACAAGTGGGACTCTGTCATTTTATTTTCACATGATACATCCTCAAAATTTTGCATTCCGTTGCTTTCCTTTACAAAATGCCAACATTGTTCTCATCCGGTTTTTATTGTTCATTAATTTGACCAAATGCCACGTTGTTGTTGAGAACATGCATGAGTTTTAAAAGTTAACCAAAAATGTTGATAAACCCAGCCTCAGTCTTCGACCAGCCCATCTGTCTTGAGTGTTTAAAAAAACCTCCCGTAGGCGTTTTTCATACTTTTGAAGCATGAGGTACCTACAATGTGGTTCTCAATGTCGTTGGGATTGCAAAATGCCTTCCCTTGTGTAATGCTTTTGGCGGTGCATGCAAGATTGGAAATGACATCTTCCGATGCTTAAAAATGAAGTCAACTCTGTGTCTGCTCTTTTTGTGCTTTTTGATCATTGATTGCTTGACTGACCTCTTCCAGACAGAGAGAGAGTGTGTGAGATGCTGGTGCTCATGTACCGACCAATCCAGATACAATGTTTTTTGCAGTAGCACCGGGACAAGGGTGCCATCGTTGGCACTCTGTTGCGCCAGATACAAAGCCCAGAGATGCAGCAGTGGTGTGAGTTAAGTTGGAACAGCGCAACCTCTGCGGCACTGTGGACTTGCGAGGTCATGTCACATACAATTTTGTGTCTTGTCTGCATGTGGGGGAAAGCAGAGAGATATGTGGGAATCCTGGACATTGCGGCAAGAATGTTTCTCTTAGTTGGAACTTCAAATGGTTAATGTTTATGTTTCTTTCCTCCCTTGTTTTAGGCCATTTCCTTGATCAAAAGAGACTGAAGCAAGGATTATACAGGCATCCGTGGGATGACATATCATATGTACTTCCAGAGCAATACAACGATGAATAAGAAGCAAGCAGTCCAGTTCCATTTCTTTCCAAGCTGTTCTCTCCTGTCCCCGTTTCTTCCACCAATTGGTTGGGGTGGGCAGGAGACTAGATGTTACATTGCACGACTAACGTTCCTTTGTTTTGCATTGTTCAGTGACAGTAAATGAACAGATACGTCAGTCACTGAATGTTGTATGTTTTGTTTTCTCTGTCAATAAATCTGTGATTCTGCTAGCAGTACAGTGCTATGAATTGCTGAAGGCCACCATCTTGCAATCGCTGACTACATCATCACTTTTTTCATCACTTGGCTTTCCAAAAGGAATGAAATGGTTTCAAAACACCAAAGGAAGCTTTTCGACTCTCGATGTGTGCTGTCTTTTGCTTATCCTGTTGTGTTGCTGAGTCTGAAGAAGTTGGAAGGCTTTCTTTCTGCATTAGTTTAGTATTTTTCGCTTCGGGTTACTGCCGAGCAAGCCTTCACAACGAAAAGGAGCTATTTAAAAGTGTTGTTGTAATAAAGGCACAAGATGCATTGCTGTGTTGCAGTTCCATCCTTTCTAGGACCAAAAAGATTCCCTTTTCCTACCTGCATGCTGAGTGTTCTCCTTCCTGTTACCAAGAAAACCCTTCTTCCATTCCTTGTGTTCTTCCATCCTCCCTCATTAATCAACAGCTGTTCTCTTTCCGTCTCTCCCTTGCATGTTTTGGTGTCATGTCATGTTACTTGCAGCTGAGTTACCATTGTCATGCATCACCACTAATTGTTACATAATTCTCATGCCCCCTCTCCATACCTGTCAAAAAGACTTAATAATTTAGACTAGTTTTAGTGCCACTATTTTAATTCTTAGAATAATAAAATTATTCTGAGCTGTTTCTAGATGTCTTTAAATCGTCATCTTTGTGTGTCTGCTTTATTAATTAAGCCCCGTGTCTCTTTTCATGCGTTTTTGTTGTTTTATATTTCTGACTTGTGTTTTTATTTTCTTCGCTTCCTGGTGTTTGTGTACCTAATTTTATAAATCAGGCTTCTTTCTCTCTTAATTAGAACATAGTTGTTTCTCCTACGGTTAATGGTTGGTTGTTTGGTTGTTAGTTGGCAGATATATTTTACCCGTAGACTAGATTCTTTGTTGTTGCAACTATAATGTCAAGGAAATTATCATAGAGAAATATAAAATGAGTGTTTAGGAGCAATGTAGATTAAAAATTAGTTGTGTTTATTCATCCAAAAGATTAACATGATACTGAATTCTTGCTGGAACATGTTCTCTAACGTGATGACGGAATTATATCACTCATCGGTCATAGATGAAAAAATGACGATTTTTGCAAAATCAACCATGGTGGCATTTTAATAGCGAGGCCAAATTCTGTGCATTTTTGTCCATGTGGAAATTTGGCACTATTTTTGCTGCCTGCATAAGTATAATCGAAGAAGGAAGACGAAAAAAATATTCGGGGGAGATGCTGAAGTACGAAAATGCTTGAATGGGTAATTTAATTCCGTCATCATTCTACAAAGAATGATGCCCAATTCTTTGGTAGTTTTCCTTATTGTTCGAGGGTGTTTGCACCTTCCTCTCGTGGAGTTTTCTCTGTCGTCTTGCAGTCTGTGAAAACTAGTGTAGATTGCGATTGGTGCTGCTTCTGAATGCTTTCAGTCTGAGCTCTGAACCCAACCAGCATCTCTACGAACCCCGGGCCTGGTTGGCAGTCATTTGTTGATATCTACAAATTTCATAATGTTAGTTCTGCCCAACATAAAGTAAATATGCACTTGTTACAGTCGATATTTAGCATTGCAAAAGGTGGATTAAACAAACATTTCTGTTTTTTTCGAAATTGGAAATTGTCTGCTTGCTTGATTGCGTATTTTACTTTATTCAGAAAGGATGGATGTTAAGAAACAGTTAAAACTTGTCAATTAAATTAAAACAAAGTTAAGTTAACCTTTTTGTAGATGTAAAAAATGAACAAAAAAGACAAAAATGGCATTTTGTGTTTCACTATTCTGGTCTTCTTCCGTTGATGATAACTCTTGTTGGTGTTCACCTTTAGATGATGATATTTTTTGTTTCGGGAGTAGTTTTAAGTTTGTCTTTAGTCTAAGGATTTTCAGCAAAGGCTTGTTGGGTATATACTGCTCCCCCTTATGTATTATTGCTAAATAATCTTTGCAAAGTTCTGTATTGAGCTTCAGAGCCACTTGGGAAAGCTCCTGAACTCCTGCTAAGATCATTGTCTGCAACTTTCGAAAATTGACCATGACGTGCTGCTAGGTTTACTTTGGGCTTATTCTCCTACCCCGCACTCGTGAGATGCACAATCCATCATGCCACTCTCATTTAAAGTTCTTGGATCTAAACAGCCAAGCTGCCTTTTTGAGCACCTCTTCAGCGATGCTCATGACCATGGCACACGCAAAAAAGGGAAACCTTGTTATCCCTTATGATTGAACTTCACTGTTCGAGGGTTCCTTTTCCTATCTAGCCCCCACCATTGGAACTCTATCCCGCTTACGATTCGATGTCCAAATGTTTTGGAATTCAAGAAGAAAATTCTGTTTTTTTTTTTGTCCCAGTCTTGACACACCGTTGTAAAATATCCTTCCTTTTCCTTTTTTGAGAAATTTTGATAATTTCTTGCTTTGCTGGTGAATGTTAGAAAACAAGTCATTGTCATTGTTAACTCCACCAGGTTTATGCATGAATGAAAACGAAATAAATAAATGATTTTGGGATATTTTGCGACGGAAATCCACTCAGCCATAGAAAATGCATGGATTTGTGTGTATTTATGTTTGACAAGGAAAAAATTGCAGGGCAGTGCACCCGTAGTTTCTGCATAATTGATGTTTTATAATTTTAAGTATCAAACCTATTCAGTTGTCCACCCCTAATTTCAGGCATTTTAATGGCCCCCCTGCTCCTGAAATGTGTCATATGAGGCTAGCTGAGTGTGCTGATTTAAATCACAATGAAATCTACATTTTTACGTAGCGTGTTCGCCATTCTGAAAAAGATGCACCTAGACTGAAAAGATTGAATGAGAAACATGTAGAGTGAAAAAGGAACATCAAGTTTCTAAATGTGCTCCAATTCACCATTTCATTGACTTGGTACTTCAAAAATTTCAATTGCACTTCAAAATTTGCAGTCAAAATCCAATCCAAAATGAAATCACTGCTTCATTTCTGCTTCGTTTGGATTGCACTTGAATTGGTTTGTGAACATCCAAAATTAGCATGCCTAGAATGGTGTTCGATCATAGCCTCTTAAATTTGACCTTTTTTAGATGAAAAGAGATAAAAAAAAGATCCATAGGAAGCAAGTTCTCTCCATCCCATGGATTTTCTGGAAATGGATCTTTTTGGGAAGCATCTTCTGTTTCAAGGAGCACATGATGCAAAAAACTTCTGAACGAAGCCAGTGAACATGGTTTTTGGGTGCAAACAATGGTACAGGAACTCAACAGTTTGAGCTTACTCTGAGCAAACTTGTATTTACAAGTTTGTTCTGTCCCTTACTTGTCAATGATATTGAGATGAATTCTTCAAATTTTTTTGAGATTTTCTGAAAAATGAAAAACCGTTTCATTGTGTTTGGTTTTGGAGAGCAGTGCATAAAGCGATCGCCTATTGCATGAAATTGCCACTGCACAACTGAGAATCTTTGCTCACGAGGCATAGAGTCCTTATAAACGGATCAGGAAAGCATATCCCAACCAACACTGCTTATGAATTGCATACTGAGTTGCATTGAAAACAAAATTAAGATGCTCACACAGCAGGCACCATTTGCTGCACTCCCTTTCATTGTTCAATAACACTGCTTCTCACCTCACGGAGACAACAGACAATGCGAAGCAAGAATCCTGGCTCCATTGTGGCATCATAAAAATCCAACCCGTTGAACACACCGAAAATGGACAAATCTGCATCGCCTGCCTCTTAACCCAAAACCAGACATTTCCAAAATGGACCCATTTGGAAGGTTAAATACGAAGGTCACTCCAAACGTTTTCTCAAAGGGTCTCAAAATAAGATCTGATGGCAACATAAATCTCCTCTTCTGTTGAAAATTGACGAACTGGCGAATGTTTTTTTAGATTTACGAAAAGCCAGAAGTCGCACAAAACCGAATCAGGTGAATTCGGTGGATGATCAATGACAGTTCGCATTGTTTGCCGCAAACGCAAATATTCAACCGTTGCCTTTGCTTTATGCATAGAGGCATTGTCGTGGTGAAGCAGTAATGCCCTCACTTGAAGAGCAGCAAGGATTTCTGGCTGGCATTTTGTGGTGTACCAATTAGCTGTAACTGTTGTTTGTTCTTCCAACTTAATTGCCTTAACCAGATCGGTAGTTCTGAAAAAATATGGAGCACATAACGTTTTTCATTACACGCTGTTTCTTCGGTGTCGTCGATGTTGGGTCATTTTCGTGGACCCACACCCGACTTTGCTGGCATGTTGGGACGTCCTAAATTGGGATGTATGTCTCAACGCCAGTGACAATTCTTGAAATGATGTGATGGCCGCCCTCCTTGGCTATTCTCAGAGTTTGCTGGCTGCTGCGTTCTCGCTCAGCCTATTGGATCTGCATTAACTTTTGCGGCACCCATCGACAAACGTCTTTCTTCCTGTGCAATTCCTGATGGAGGATTTTTGCCACTGCTGCAGATCCAATCCCCAATGATTCCTCATTCATTGCAAACGTGTATTTCGGATCATCCGTTACCGTACGTTTCACTGCAGCAACACTTTCCTCGGAAACAGCTGTTCTGAGACACCCTGTACGTCCTTCATCAGAAAGAGAATCACGCCGCTTTCTAAATTATGAAAACTACTGTAGATGGACGCTCGAGAAGGTCTCTCTCCACCGAAAGCCAACTCCAGTCTTTCTTTGCACTAATCAACATTTAAACCACACTCAAAGTCGCAGGAAAGCAATGTCCTAAAATGCTCTGAAGCGAGCTCAATTTCTAAGCTACAAAATGGAAAGAAGAAACTGTTTTTATTGTGACAGTAGAAAAGCCTGATTGTAAATTTTCTGTTCCAAGATCTTGAAAAACATCAAAGTTCGTAACCCCAACAAGACCCGGTTTTTCAGAAAACAAACTTCCGCATATCTCAAAACTTTCAGAGTGACCTTCGTAGTCTCGTGGAGAAAAATTAAAGGTTTGGAGCACAGCGGGGGTTTATATGCTAAATGTTTTGTTGCATCTTGTTTTGAAGGATCCACTGAGTTTGGAGCCAGTGCTTAAGTTCTAGGAGGAGGAGATTAAATTGTGTCTGGTGGTGCAACGATCCGTTTCACAAACACTGCAAATAGTTACCTGGTTTAAGGCCATTGTCGGATCGATGTCAAGATTTACTGACTATGTTTCGACCCCTGGGATGGGGTCTTTTTCAAGTTCGATGATGCGATACGTTCGCTGCCGCTGGTGTTGTGCAACTGGTGCAGTACCAGAATGGGTCACGAGTTGAAGTCGGAGTGGGGGCTGTTGGTGCGGAGTGGTGATTCATGGTCATGATTGTTCATCGGTTGTCTTGTTTTGGCCGTTGTTTTAATTCCGAATTCAACTCATAACCCGTTCTCGGACTGCACCAGTCGCACAACACCAGCGGCAGCGAACCTATTGCATCATCTGACTTGAAAATGATTCCAGCCAGGGTCGAAACACCATCAGCAAATCTTGACATTGATCCGACAAGTTGGCTTTTTCCAAATAACTATTTCCAGGAGGAGGAGAATGGGTGGCCAGCCACAACGGGGCAGATGACATCCTCCGAAGTGCATAATTTTTCCTAATTACGAAAATTGGTTTTCGCTAGTGCCTCCAGGTATTGTTTTTGCCGTTTTATTGCCGGTCGGAGCACATTTCGTCATTAAATAGGTTTGGTTCATGTGGGCAGGCATCATGAGGTCAGTTGATGACATGTCCCAACTTTCTGAAGTCTCCTAGTGTGTTGTTTAGCTTCTGTTGAAATGTGAATAGATGTGATATTCCATGATAAGTCTGTTTTTCAGATGAGAAAATCTGGTTTTTTCTGGCTGGGAAAGGTTTAACCTGCTGCCATGATGTTGAATATTAAATAAATTATTGTTTCATTGCTGAAATATAGCTGAAGCTATCTTTGATATGTTGAAAAAGATATTGATTTTGGGTTTTGTCAGTGTTGAGTTTGTTTGTGTGTTCCACAATAGTGTGTCTTTCTGCTCCTTCTAAAGGGGTTTTCCCATTCCCTGGGTATAAAGTATTTGTCCGGTTTATTCTCATTTGTTAGCCGTTTTTCATTTATTATTAATTGAGGTGATTGTGAATGAGTGATGCAGCAACAGTGAGAACGTCATTCATTCGCACCCTCATTTGGCTATCTGCGAGTCTCATCAAAGTTACACATTTTTGACAAAATCGTTATCATGAACTTAACTTGGAATAAAGTGTCCTTTTCCAATATTCGTCTGACCTTTGCAGACCATTTATATGGTTGCTATCCCACTGGGTTATTTCTTATCCATTTGGCATTCTTTTTTCCACTGGTCCTATTTGGTTTTCTGGTAAAATGACATAACAATGATCGAGACTTGATGACTATTTTTCCTGCGTGCACTCTTTCACTTTAGAAAGTTGAAGGAAATAACAGTAGTGAACACAGAATCAAGCGAGGAAACTTGGAGAGTTGGTCAACTCGAGATCACTCTTACTTGGTGAGTTTGACGATTTCCACTCCACCACATGGATTGAATCTGGCTTACATTGGGAGATCATCGTGATCCCGTTGGCTCTGATGATGGAACCTCCAAACTTATCCGACTAACAGTGATCTCAGGAAAGTAACAGTGATCTGGGCAACTGTGGGAACAACCTGGGGAAGCAAACAGAACCAAATCTTCAACAGCGTTCTTCATTATTTCTCAGCAACTCTTAGCAAATTTCTTATCTGCCGGTCAATGCATATCCGCAGTAAGCAAATCAAATATTTAAGAGAATACGCTGTAAGGATGACGTGTTGTTTTTTTTCTCGCTGAAACAGGTACTCGTCGTATGTATGTTAGTGATCATGCATTTCCAAATCTCCAGCATGTTGCGTGAAATCACCATCTTGGAGTTGGTTGGTGAGGTCACACTCGAAACGTTGTCACATATCAGGTGAAAAACTGATTAGACAGATAGAACAGATATCACCTTATTCGCCTATGCACATAACAAACGCTTGCGAAATTCTTCCTATTTTCCGACGTTCGAAAAGAAAAAAAAAACGTTTTGATGAATTTCTGATTAATTTCAATAACTCAGCTGCCAAAAACGGCCCCAACCACCAAAGTCTTTCACTTTCACAGCCACCATTCAGCACATAGACATCAGGAACATTGAATAGACGAAGTATGTTCTATTCTTTTGACACAAAGAAGGTACGTACTGCTACCCCCTCCTTCAAAGATGAGATCTCCCTCCAGCAATGTGCATGCAGATATCAACAGGAATCTATTTTGATTCTGCAAACAGTATGCCCAGCTTAACATTCCCAGCTTCACATCACACCTGTTGCCATCATTCATTGTCTACCCCAAAAAGGTCGATTTGCTTACACGATAATTGCAGGTGGATTGGTAACAATTACACTGACAATTTCAGAGCATGCACCACAAGCGAGCAAATCACAGAACAGTTGAAATTGATTTACAGCCAAACCGTTCGTAAAGTTTTTGAGATGTGCGACGTTTCGCCCCCGCCAACGTGGGGGTTCATCAGCCGACATCGGCAAGACCACAATTGAGGAACTTGTGTTCTTGCTGTTGTCGTCTGAGGAAGCCCCACAGGGGCTTCCTCAGACGACGTGTGTTCTGTTCTGAGCAGTGGGGCGAAACGTCGCACATCTCAAAAACTTTACGAACGGTTTGGCTGTAAATCAATTTCAACTACAGGGTGTCCCAATAAAAAGGTAAGTGAACGCAAAACACTTTTTTTGTAAATGTTAAATTTTTTATTGATTTATCAAGCGTTCGAAATTTTGACCTTCTGGAATTGTGAAGGTGAGTTACCTTCAAACCACAGAAGGTCGGAAGTTCGAATGCTGGATGAATAAATCACAAATTCAACATTTACAAAAAAAGTGTTTTGCGTTCACTTACCTTTTTATTGGGACACCCTGTATGTTCTGTAACACATTGATTATACGCTACATTTAACATCATTGGAGGAAATAGAAGTTGTGAGCCCATGTGCACATGTAAATCAGGAGAAAATTCCCAAACTGAACAATGTACGTACGGGCAATTCCAAAACTGGATTTTATTTTGCTCTTTTCCTCATTCCGCTGGCAAATAAAAAGTCAGGGGATTTATGTCAATGCAGCTGATAATGACTAACATCCTCCTTGCGTGTTCGGTTCTGAGCTTGAAAACTCCCATCTAAGATTATATGGGTTGTGACTTGTGTGTTCAAATTAATTAAAGTGCTTTGAACAACGTTAAACATATCAATTTTCATTGGCTTGATGTGTTTGTTTGTTAATGATATTTGGTTTTGTTGATGCTTTTATTTATTAGGTGTATATTTTTCTATTTCCCCCCTCATCGGTGAGGGTGGTGTTGCTCTAA
Source organism: Sinentomon sp. SZTP_YWyxl (assembly GCA_030068105.1). Lineage (NCBI taxonomy): Eukaryota > Metazoa > Arthropoda > Protura > Sinentomata > Sinentomidae > Sinentomon > Sinentomon sp. SZTP_YWyxl. Next base: position 22,473 of record JASGXE010012535.1, read on the forward strand.
TTGATTGAAATACCAGTAACTGTATCAAAATTTTAAATTATTTTTATAAAAATTATATCTTTATTGCATTGTTTCCCATTGGTTTTTGAAAATCATGGCCTTTCTGTTATGAGTATGACCAAATATGGAATTGGGGCCACGCTCATCTTCCATCCAACCCATCAACTATGTTCTTCATTCTTCCACCCCGTGCTCCATCTCTTTCGCCCACTTGATCACTTTTTCACCCCATTCTCACTCCCTCTCTCTCTCTTCATTTTCAGTGTTCCGATGTGTTCGAGAGGTTTTTCAACCACACCACCAAGTTATTGAATCGATTGGATTTTGAAGGTCCATTGCCATTTTGTGGATTTTTTGGTGATCCACAATGGCAATGATTTCACACAATGGCGATTGCGTGAATGATTAAGAATGATCCTCCCTCACCGTTGTGTCACGGATTACCAATCCATTTATTTTGAAAGATGTCTTTGGACATCAAAGCCCACTGTCGATGATGTGACAGCTGCGACGGGGTATCGATTGTTAAAATGTCCTTTTTTGTTCCAAAGAGCTCCGAAGCAAGCTCAATTTGCATTTATTGTTTTGTCTTGTTGAAAATTTCTCTTTGGAAGCCGCACACTGGTCGTTTTTATTGATTATTCTTATAAAAGGGGAGAAAAAAGGGAAAGACTAAAAAACCACACTTAAAAGGGGGAAAGACCCCTCCACCAAGTGAGTTTATGGTGCTTTTAACAACCAATTCAGTGCTGTCCGTTGCCCTAGTCCTCTTGGATTAAATGTTTTAAATTTGCTTCCAACTTTTCATTGCAGAGCTGCATTATTGTGAAACATATCATCTTGATATAGTGTTAGTTTTTCTTAAGAAATAGTAATAATTACTGTGAAAAATGTTTCCAATTTCCAGCTTGTTTGGCCAATAAGACAAGTACATACCTGTCCAGTTTGGTTTGAAGCTTTCGGCATTGTTAGCTTTGAGTTATGTTTCCTCAATGTCCTGTTGTTCAACTGGTCAGTTTGTAAAATTTAGGAATTGTCTCAACTGTAAAATTAAAATTGTGGGCGTCCAGAATTCTGTTAGGACTGATGCATTCTTTCAGATGAAAGCAGACTGCAGATGAAGTAAAATGCAATTATAAGAGGCAAAATCTCACTAATCTTTATTTCTTTGTTTCCATTCACAGAAAATGAAGTGTGTTTTGTATTGATAGTGTTGAATAGCGATATTAGGAAGAGGAGCCATAGGAGCATCCTTTGTTACAGTTTGTTCAGCAATGTTTTGCCTATCCAGAGTTTTCTAAAAGTAAGAGAAATTTTAAAGGCCTTGCCAGAACAGGGATCCTCTATTTTCATTAGGGCTTGATGCAACTTCACTCCAATCATAATGTTTTACGGCTCCTGTTGCCATTGATTTGAAAGGCGCTTGCGTTAAGAATGAACTGAAATGAAAGAAGAATGTTGGTGATGAGTGTCTCCTAATTTCTTGTATTCGTTGAAAAGAATCAATGCCCGATACAAACTTCATTTCCTTGAAACATTTCCCTCCTGAACTGTCGATGTCGATTGTGTGTGCGAACTTCCAGAAGTTCTTTCGTCAAAATTGTCTTACATTTAAGGGGCAATTTAGGGGAGACGAACAGTCCGACAAACTGATTGAAACTGTGGCCAGGTGGCAATTGGGATTTTCGAATGTTTCTGGTTTTTCGATCTACACCCTGCTTCTCTTCGAAAATGGTCATTCTGTTTTGTCTGATTGGCTGGATTGAATCGTTCTGTTGGAGTGTTGGTATTGCTACAGGTGGTTAATGAGCTGCAGTTGCAAGCAGAAAAACAAGGACATCTATTTCCCCAGAGAGAATATATTAGAAGAACTAGGATAAACGAATCAGTTCTTCAAATGATGCAAAGAATTTGGCACTGAATAGATCTGTTTTCTTTCTGGTTTAAAAATGATAATAGGAATTGTTTCAATAAATTGCTGTCACTGTTGCATCCATAATAATTGTTGTTCTATCTCATGTACTTTTATCATAGGCCAGAATCAGAAGTAGAAAGGAAGGATTAAAGTTCGTTTTAGAAGTGAAAGCTTTGGTCAATTTTTTTACCTTCATGTTGGTTTTGCTCCCCATCCAACACTATTGGTGCGATTTATCTGCCCTGCCCCTCCGCCAACTTTGTCATACAAACGTGGTGGCCGTCCTTGCAATGTGGGAAATGTAAACTTGCACCTTGGCCTTAAATTAACTTGCCATCGAATCGCCTCAACTCGTACTTTAGGTCATGCCTGACTGGGTGTTTACTAGAATTGCCTTAAGTCGTTAAATGTTCAATTGTTCTCCAAAATGGAGCCAGAGTTAGGTTTAAAATTGTGTTGAAGAGTGACTGGATTTCAACTTAGGTCAGAGTGAGGAACCTAACACATAGAGGTTCAACCGATGGAAACCTAACAATGTGGCCAGTGCTCCAATTATTGATGGTGTATGGTGTTCCCCACTCTTTGCCAGGGAAATGGCATTCACTAAAGTAAGGATTAAAAACCGGGGAATGGCTTTTCCCAATTTTAATGAAACTGGGAGCTGAGTTCTGCCGATTTTCCACATCGATGGTTGCACAGTCTACTTTAGTTTAGTTTTTCCCAGCATTTAGTGAAGGCTGGGCTTTGCCAAGAATGCAAGACGATGACTAGAGCACGTTGAAAATGGTGACAATTTTTGTAAAATTTCGCTCAAAAGTCTAAAAATTTCGTTATTTGGCGGTGGAAATAAAAAGGCTAGAACCTGTGTCAAAAACACATTTTCAGTCATTTTTAAATGTGATTGCTTTGAATTTTGCAGGAACAATACATTGAAAAATGATGTAAATAAACTGAAGAAGAGACTGAGAAAAGAGCAAAAGGAAGCTTTATTTTTCAAATGTTTTTGTGCACTATGCTTGCCACTTAATTAGAAAAGGAAAAACACGACTTTTTCACATGTATATTGTGAAAAAAAAGGAGATATTTCGTGGAAATCAATGAATTTCGTGTTCGTGGAAATTTTCACATTTCGTGAAAAATCGCCCATTCACAATTGCCAGAATTGCCTTTCAATTGACTGAAATGCTAAAGAAATCACAAAAGATGGTTGAAATGGCTGATTTCGTTTTGGCGGTGACAATTCCTTTTCACCATTTTCAGAGTGCTCTAACGATGACACAACAGAAAAGAAAATCTCGCCATCACTTGCTATTTCCCATTCTTCGCACATCCTTCTGTGTTCCAAGCATTACTGGAAGTGATACTGCGTGAACAAGGGCAGTGGGTCGGGATTGGGTGGGGGAGTAGGGGAATATTGATGGGACATGATGTCTCAAGCTACACCACGAAATGTGTGCAAATTCCAACCTTTTTTTTTTACTCTGGTGCTATGAGAATAGTGCTATCAGAAAACAGCGATGCTGTCATCAGAATGGTGCGACACCCTGAACAAGCTTTTGGAACCAAGAGGAATCAGGCAATGAAGTTGGCACATGTTCCATGATAACACAGAGAACCCCATGAATGGGGACTCTTTATTAAAAGGGTTCCATTTGAACTTGCAATAAAAAATGTGGGGCACGCAATTCCCGTAACCCCAATAAAACTTGAACATTTTATTCCCTCAACCTCCATGGCCACTTCAATGCCTTTCCAATTGGAGCCTCAGATAAGGGCTGACTTGAGGATCTGGACCCGATTTAGTTTGTGATCTCAATTTAGTTGTACATTTAAGATCAAGATTGGGTGCTCATAGAGCATAAGCGGTATTCAGTTGCTGCACTTTGCCTTTTCGTGTTACGTTTCAAGCCAATTTAAAGTTCAGACCCTACTCCAAAGAGCAGAACTACTCTCATTTAAGTTCACCAACTGAATATTGTCCCCGACTCCTCCTCCAGCAAATTCATTAAAAAAATCTCGGGAATTGCTGCGCTCATGTTCAAAAGCTTATATTTGCACAATCTCACCAAAGGGATTGTATTTGTACCAAGGGGGAAGTTTTGCAATAATTTTGTGCAATTCCTTGTCTCTTGCATGCATCAGAAATGGAAAGCACACGAAGATCAACAAAATCACACTGGGTTGGTTTATGCGGTGATGTAATCAGGAATTGCAACACACTCACATGGTGACATTGAAGACACCATAAAAATCTGCCAATAGATTACTGGGGAAAATTGTTTGCTACCAATTCGAGATCATTGATCTTTTAAGTGATGTTCCAGTTCCGGCCCTTGTTAGATGAAGAACTGCTCCAGTTCATCAATGACAGGCTGTTTGTGATCAGAGCAAACTTAGCTGGCGACACTTTCTGATTATCCGTGTTCGCACTTGAGGATTTCTAAGGTTGTGATTGGGAGGAAATTGTTAACTAAATTTACGTAAAATTTTGGTAATGTTTTCTTTTGGAACACTGGTGTTTTAGTGCTTCCTTGAGAACGTTTCCCTGGTTCTGACAGTCCGATTTACAAACGTGATATGATGTTCCATAACACCCTATCCACTCTGACCAGATTTTGTTGTGGGGATACATGAAGGACGCCTTCTTCCCCTTCGATTGGATGTTCCCGACAGCAGCTGCGCTGCTCGCAAGCGTACAACCATCATCATGGTGCCGGGGAGGGGGGTAAAACACAAAAGCATTCACAGACAAGCGTCCAAGATGTGTGGAAATGGCTGTATTCAAGACAGTTACATGCCAATAATTCAAGTAAGCCCATAATGCATACTGGGAACAGAATTTGCACCGAGCAGTGCCTGCGTAGGGGCCCTCGAAGGGATCCATGGACACCATTTCAGGTTCAGTAAGGAGATCAAGAGGATGCTATCTGGGTTATGGACCCTAAAATGTACCCACCGCAGGTGCAACAGGGTCTGGAACAGAGCTCCAGCAGGGTTCCAAGGGGCAGAACTGCTGTTGGGGACGGAGTCCCACGGAAGAGAAGCAGAAGAAATTTTTAAATTTTGAGTGCATTGTGGCATTAAAATTATGTTTCTTGGTCATTTTGAGGCCTAGCGAGAATGGGGGCACGTGTCCGCAGTTAGACAAACCGATGCTACTAAATGTGAAATTTTAAGGAACAGGCAACGATAAACTCAATAAAAATCCCAAAATTTCTTCCAAAAATTGAATGGCGCAGGCTTTTCTGCATTTGTTCGTAAGTGAATGAAGATAAAATTAAAATTTGAAAAATTCAGTCCATTTCCCGGGTTTGAACCCGGTTCTCCTGGGCAAGAGCCATTTATCTCCACCATTCTTCCACGGAACCAACACAAGTGTTCGGACCTGTGTTTGGCTCTTGATTTTTGCGACACTCAGCAATGCAGTTTGTCTGCCACGAGCGCCAACTTGTGATTTTTGCCTCTTTTCACATTTGGATTTTTCTCATCTCCGAATAACACTAGCAAAGTGGCCTCTGCAAAATATTCACTGAGAGTTATTCAGCTGTTTGGCAGGATATCTTTGCTTGACAAAAGTACTCAAAAGTTGTCAGAAGAGTTAATTTCATTTGCAAAAACACCATGCGTGCAGAATTTTCATTTTTATCCCATTCCATCTGTTCTTTTTGGCTTGCCTTGTGTGTAATTTGAAAGTGGATCCAGTATTATGGGCCCCATACGACCACAAATACCGAGAAACAATCATGTGGGTTGCAAAACGAGACCATGTTTTCTCTAGTAAAGTTCAGGCAGCCAATTTATGTACTCCCTCTGACCGGGTCGGTGTTCGAATATCCGAAGCGTGTGTAGCCAGCATGCAGCTGATTGCTTAATTCTGTTATCAGCAAAATCGTCGTCAGCAAGCGATGAGCTTTCAGTTGCTGAAACCATAGGCCAAAAGCATTTCGCTCTTGTTCATTGTTCAACGTATAAAATCAAAACAACAGAACACCTGTTGTTTGGTCATAATTATGAGCTAATCGATATTGCAAGCACAAATAATAAAAACAGAAGACCAGTTTATGCGTTGATGCAAACCGTACAGTTTTTTTTTTGAAAATTTCAATGCAGACTGAAAATAAAAATAAAGAGAGTCCATTCATTCACAGACAGAACTTTACAATCAGAAATGGATGCCCTTTGCTGAAAAAATTGTCACGGCTGACGCCAACACACGTCCGTCACGGCGTCATGTTGCAGCAGCCAATCAAAATATGAATGAAAAGCCTCCATTTGGGATAGGATAGGCCTGTGTGGGCTGTGTGCGACTAACTGAGGCGAAGACAAACAACAACCATCAGCAATGTGAACAATTTCGGTTGCATTTTTACCCCTTGTATAGTTTGCCTTGGTAAAGAATGAGAAAAACGTCAGTTTCCATTCTGCTGGATTTCCATTTAAAAATTACAATTAAAGATTTACTGTCGAAGGTGAAGAAGAAACATTGTGTAAATGCGTCAAACATGACCTTATTGATGCACGTGCCATTCAGAACCAATGGCAACGTGCAAAACAACCAACCTTGTTTTAGAAACCGACCTCTTGTGAGTTAGTTCTCGTGTTCTGGGAATCTGAAAGCTAAAATAAGAAGCATTTCTCTATTTGTCTTCGCTTCAAATATTTTTCAAAACAGTAAAAAGTCAATTTGGGCAAATCTCTGCCAGGAGGTAGTATAGAACTTTGATAACATGTTTCTCTGATGGATTTGCTATGGCCGAATGACTACCTGGAGCTGGATTTTTTCTTCTTCAGATTTTTGAGAAGGCCAAAGGGGATAAAAATTGTCCACCATTTTCTTAAATCTGAATTCTGCACTCTGTTGGCAGAAAAATACCATTTTGCAATCATGAATGCCTTTCAGATTACTTACCAGGGCCTGACGAAAATCTCACAGGGACATTTCAAAAAATCGGGCCAACTCAGGGGCCATCCAATTTCAACTGAGCTTGACTGCAGTTTCACGCCTTGACTGCAGTTTCAAGTACTTTGAAAAAAGAATTTTGAGGAGTGTATGTGAGGACCATGCCCCATTGTAAATAATAACAATTATTCACGACAGAATCGGATGTTTTATTGAAGCCAACCAGAAGGAGGAGAAGACTCCACGATGACCTTCGGAGTGGAAGACCGTCACCCTCATTCAATGTGGCAACAGAGGCTGCCGTTCATGCAACTGTCAGCAAAGGCCATATGTCGATCGGGGAGGAGTCAAGGATGCTTCATCGATGGGTCATATTCCTTTTATTATTATTATTAGTTTTAATTTGCATGGACTTCTCCTGCGCAAATTACAATGTGGATAGCACAAACAATAGCAACCAGAAGGCATTGTCATAGTGTGACGCAAAGACAACATGAATCAAAACAACGTGTAATTTATCCAGACAGGATAAAAACTAGATTAATTCGTCCTCTGCATAATATTTCTCTTAAACGTGTCAGCACTTATATCACGAGCATTGCCAAAGACCACAGGGCTCAAAGCATTCCATTCCCTTACTGTCCTACACACAAAAGAATACTTCCCCACATCTCTGCGGGCAATCTTTGACCGGAGTTTAAAATTGTGATCATGCCTGCCCACGTAGTTAGGGGGGAACAGATATTCTTTTAGATCTGACCATCCGCCAACGTTATTAAGGCAGTGAAACAACCCAACCAGTCTTGAGGTTGCTCTACGTTTGGATAACGAAGACCATCCTAAGTCAGATAACAAAGATGTGATGCTGCTGGGGAAAGAGTAGCATCCGGTCACAAAGCGAGCTGCTCTTCTTTGGACTCTAATCCAGTTTTTCAACATGAATCAGGTGATATGGATCCCATGCAGCTGATGCGTACTCGAGAAGGGATCGGACCAGTGCAAAGTAGACTTTTTCCTTCACCACTCTACTCGCTCTATGGAAGACCCTTCTAACAAAATACAATGCTGAATTTGCTTTGTTTACTGTAATCTTATCAACATGCTTACCCCAATCCAATGTCTTTGAGAAGGTAACTCCTAAGTATACCGTACTATCTGAGAAGGGCAATTCAACATTTGACAAAAAATATTTACCAACAACAGGATTAGACTTGTTAGTAAAGGATAACAAAACACATTTATCAACACTAAGCCTCATGCCGGAGGATCTGCACCAATTTTCAACATCACTCAGATCAGCTTGAAGTCGTCTCGTATCAGATAGTTGAGATATCTCATTAACTATGACACAATCGTCAGCAAACAAGAAACAGCTGCATTGAAGCTTCCGTGGGAGATCATTCATGAAAATGGAAAACAATATTGGGCCAAGGACACTCCCCTGGGGAACACCCGAAGACACCCCACCCATTCCAGAAAAGGAATTATTCAGAGAAACTTGCTGCGTGCGATCAGTGAGGAATCCTTGGCCTATTCCGAAGTGGCTGGTAGGATGTGCTGCAGTCCAGTCAAATTGGAGAACAGCAGACAAAATTCATACTGGGCTGAAATTCGGCACAGATGTTATCTTCTCCTTGAATGTCTATTTGCTAGAAGTCCCCATGTTTCCGAGTTGTGCTTCGCCCATTATTGCGGGTTAAAGGGTGGGGGTAGGGGGTTAAAATACAAACTTCCGTATTTCTAAACCGATTTTATTCACATTTGGTACACACTTAGGTCCCGTTATGTAGTGCCTTCATTCACAATTTCAATTTTCTAAGTCAAGTGGTTTTTGTTTGAGTGATGATGACCGTCATATAAAGTTAACTCAACTTTTGCGGCCAAGATTTCTGGAAACCCGGTAAAGATTTTTTCATTCATTCTGTGCCAGTGTTCAAAAAAGATCTTTTTGGCTGGCAGAGCCCTTCTTTTGATTTAATCCAAAATTCACAAAAATAAATACATCTTCAGAAAAAATTGCTCAAAATTTCGTGAAGGGGAAAAAATCAACGATTGTTGCTCAGTGGGCCAAGAGAGCAGTGCTTTTTCAGTAAGAATGTAAATTTTACCTTTCTAGCATGAAGGACTGCTGAGAAAAAGCAATCGAAAGTTCCTAAAACATCAAAAAGTGAAAGCGGTAAAATCGCGCCTTGAATTTTGTGCATTTTTTGAAATAAATAAAAAAATAAGCTTTCGTCCGTAAAAAGATGTCGCACGGGAATCGTGATTGCTCCTCAACCAATACAGGACTGGATACCAAACTTATTAACTAAGAAAAATGCACAAAATTCAAGGCATGCTTTTGTCGCTTTCACTTTTTGATGTTTTATGGATTTCGATGCTAGTTGGCCTGAGTTCGTTGGCATCCCTCCTAAACATCATAAAATAACATTGACTGCCGACTGGATGAAATTATTATTGGGACACACCTCACGCGGGTATCTTCTCAAACCCCACCAAAATGAGCCCATAGCCGGTCGTGACTCTCAGATTCCGAAGATCATGGTCGTCAATGGAGTTCATGTGGTCAATATGGAGTCCATATTTATGCATATAAAGACGTGAAGAATAATGGGGACACCCAGACCCTGCACGGGAAGAAAGTTGTTCTTCGTGCCCATCCCCAAGGTACATCTGAACATGCACTGCGCCACTTTTCACCTTTTTCCGGAAATTCGAAAGAACATGGCAGGGATGCAAATTCTCCGGTTCAAATACTTCTCAAAATCAGCAAATTCAAAGGATAAAAGTAAACCCTTTATGAGTTCGCAGTTTTCCAGATTCATAAAAATTTGCAAGGAATTGGGTGGAAGAATCCAATAATTATTGGTTTTAGAAGTTCGCTCACTGTTGATGGTTCCTTTCCAATTTTGGCGCCAACTTCAAAATACATTTACCGACCTTCGCATTCGAAGTGAGGAAGAACTCTCATGCCATATGAGGTTCGTCCCAACTTAGATGCAGTTAGAACACAAAATAACCGGTCAGTTGCGAATTTGGTTTGACAAAGATGCCGTGTCAGAAACTCACAGCGCCAAGCAATGTAGCTATAAGGGAGGAACATACCTGTTCCGAAAGTTATTCGTCCGAATGACATTAAATTTGGCCAGAATTAGTTAGCATTGGTTAGGGTAGATTGGGATAGTGTAGTATCGGTTATGTTTGATCAGGTTTTTTATGTATCGATCAGGTGAGGGGTTCGGTGAAGATTTTCGAGACAAGCTTCATTCGATCTTTACGGTTTTCGGACCAAAGTATCCCGACCCAAGCTAAGCGTATTCAACCACGCAAGCAAGCAACTGACCGTGTGTTTGGCGTGTGGCCTGGCGATTGATGGAACTATCGCTCTTGCAGCGGGAGCAATTATCCAAGTAATTTCTGACCACCAAACCCACCTTCGTCTGGGTCCTGGAGAACAGCCTTGAGCCTGCCGCTTGCTTCTGCGGTCTGACGTCGAGTTTTTGCCGTGATTCAAAACCTGCTTGCTTCACGCTGCAGTCTCGATGTTGTTGTCTGACAAACGAAAGCAATTTGACAAAAGCACATGAAACGATACGGACAAACCTGGTGGGCAACTAAAGCTCACTTCTCAAAAAAATAATTCTTGTAAAATAATAATTTTAGATTGGCTTCGAGAAGAACTCCAAGGCAATTGATGGAAGTCAAAGTGGCAATCGATTTACCAACTTTGAGGTACTGGGTTGGAAGGTCTCGCAGGAACGTTTGAGGTGTTGGTTGGAAGGTCTCGCGGCACAGGAGAGGGCATAAGATTTTCAAAAAAATGCAGTGCTGTCAACTTTGTCCGATTCATCATACACAACATCGGTGTTGTTGCGACAACAATAAAGTCCATGTTTTGGCTTTCGAATGATCCTTTTCATCAAAATCCGCTCATTGAATTCATTGAGATGATATCTCACGCTTTCTGGGCAGGGCCACCTTTACCAACAGGCCCGCTAGGCCCGGGCCCAAGGGCGAAATGGTCCTTGGGGCGAAAAAAATTGCAAATTGCAACACTTGCAACGAAAATACAATTTTTTTTTTTTTTTTTTTTTAGAAACAAGTTTAATTTGCAAAAAAAAATCAAAAAATTGAAGAAAATTCATAATTCAATTTTTTTTCGAAACAAGTAATTATTTTTGCAGTGTGTTCCAAATGGTGTTTTGTTTTATTCGGTTGTCATGTCGGCGTCTTTTTCAGTCACCGGTGGGGTGGGCAGCGTCCAGCGGTTGCTTTATTGTCGTCCATCAAAAAAAAGTGACCGCATGGCGCTGTTGGCAGGCGCTGGCGTTTGCTCAGCCGCTCAGCCGCTCAGGCTGAGCGGCTGAGCCGACAGTTCCGCGGTTGGGGAGAACTGTGGGATCCCTTCCCTGCGATATGTGCAACCCCAACTCTGCTGTCTGCGTCGTCCTCGTGCCCGGTGCCCAATTCGATTGATGGTGAAGCGGGCAGTGGTGGTGGGCATTGCACGTCACACGTGGCTGGCTTCCTCTTGTGTGCATGCTAGACTCGCGTGGGCTGCCGGTTTTGCATCTTCCTTGCTGATCGAATTCGTGGCCTTGTGCAGAAGCCTTCTGGATGGACTGGACACTTGTGGTGGTGGATTCTGGGAGACTGCAGTTGTTGAAATCTTTCATGGAGTTCGGACAGTTCGGTCGCTTTTGGCTTCCTTGCATTTTGTTTTGCATGTCAGCATGTCCTTGCCTCCAGTCAAACGGAATAGGCGAAAAATGGAGTGTGTTTGTTATTGCTCTTTTTTCAGTTTCGTTCACTTTTATTAGGAAATCATTTTCGCATTCGCATTTGGAGCCATGCTTTCGCATTTGTGCCGTGATCCGTGTTCCGGTGTTCACCGCCTGCCAGGACTCAAAATTCACAGCAGAGCCACAGCAAAAGTGCAAAACGATTAAAACACATGCCCATGCGGCGCATGTGACATGCACCATAGCTTTTTTTGGTGGGCTACAATAGGTTCTATAGCCTCTCAGTCTATAGGTTCTATAGCCTATAGGTTCCCCACGAAACAGTTGGTTGTCCTGTGGTGTATGTCACACGCGACTACGCGAGAAGATCACTGGCCTATGTCTCCGAAATTGAAGGTGTGGGCATGAATATGGAAGTGGAAGTGTTCTGTTTCTGTTTCATTTTTATTTATAGCCAGGCATACGAGTGCATGACAATGTCTAATATTTACAAGAAACCCAGTGGAGCAAAAAGGAGGTCTGAGCAAAAAGCTAAAAAACTTCAAGAAGAGCAGATTCTTGAAAAAACTCCAAAATTAGGTCACTTTTTTGGCTTTACATCAACTTCAACGTCGGTCAGTCCTGCAGCAACAGCTGGTGCTGGGCCTGGGAATGGAGCATCAACAGCAACAGCAGATGTTGACACTTCGACTTCGTCTGCCTCTAGCCTCATTTTCATTGACCCCAACTCAAGTGGAAGTGGCAGCGGCGATCACATTGTTGTTGATGCCCGTGCGTGCAGCAAGAGCTCCTTTGTGTTTCCATTTTCTCAAACCAGTGAACCCAATATCAGCACCCAGGGACACCCCCTCCCCGGACCCCTCCCCCGGCGTTGCGCTTCGCGCAACGCATCGTCGTTCAACTAATTTTTTGCCCCCCCCCAAATTTCTGGTTACGGCGCTTATAGCCGCGTGGCATGGGGGCGAAAAATCTTACGGGCCTAGGGTGCACAGATGGCAAAAGATGGCCCTGTTTCTGGGCCATCACTGTGAATCTGACAAAAGTTTGACAACGTTAATGTCGTTTGGTGTTGGAAGTCAATTATTAACTACTGTGAACCTTCTCGATTTCAAATAAAAATTTGAATTCATGAAAGTTACGAAAGGTACTGAATGAGACAATGGGTTTTGGTTTTCTACGATGAGCGGGCGATTATTTGTTCTGGTTGTTTTTTCTGGAGTGCGATGACCTTGATGAATTCCAAGCGTTCGCCCATGTCATCGCAGTCCTGTACTGTTAAAAGTGCAATGGCACCCATTCGATCATGCTTCCAAGTTCTTACGCTGAGGCTTGGTGACGTTCTGTCAATGGAAGCAAAGATCTGTTTGTCCAGATGATTGAACATTGGACCTGGTGCTTGTTTTTTGTTGCTTTATTTTTCTCTTTCAGTTTCCCCTTGTTTCATGACACATCGTGTCGGCTTGTATGCACTCTTTGTGACATATTGGAACGACATTGAAACGATTCCCATGCGAAATGTGAGACAAAACATGCAACATGAAATCGATTTTGAGCTTTAAAAATGCTGCATAAACAGAATACTGCATCCATCACAAATGCTAATGGTGTGCGGCGGGCGAAAATTGTCATTGGCCGCCAGATCACCAACAAAACCACAGCCGAGTTTTTATTTATTTTTAGTGTGGGGAAAACCCGGTCCTGAAGAAAACCTTTTTTCAGATCCATCATCTGGCTTCTGCCACATGTCGATAGAACTGCCAGAAAGCTTCTTTTTGATCAAAGGCTCAAATTGATTCGACGCAGCTTTGCAAAATAAAAAAAAATGCGCCTTTATTTTTCTGCTTCTTTCAACCAGTGATGCCAGATCGCGGGTTTTCCCGCGAAATCCGCTAGTTTTTGAGCTTCCCCGCGGGAAAATTTTGGGTTTCGCGGGTTGCGGTTTTTTCGCGGGTTCGGATCCGCAGTCCGCGGTTTTTCCGCTTGTTTTTCCAGCAGATTGTTTTTTGTTCTTGGTTTCTGGTTTTTGCCAGTTTTTGGTGGATTTCTCGATTTTTTCTTGTTTTGGAACATATTATTTTGCGAGCAAAAATTCGATTCATCCATTGACTGTCTGAGTTGATTTGGATTCATGATAAATTCTTTTCATTCATTCATGATTCACAAGTCGCATTTGACCAACGGCAATTTCCACTCGTTTTTGAGCTTCCCCGCGGGAAACTTTTGGGTCTCGCGGGTTGCGGTTTTTTTGCTGGTTCGGCTCCGCAGTTCGCGGTTTTCCGGTTGTTTTTCCGGCAGAAATTTTTGTTTTTGATTTCTGGTTTTTGGTGGAGTTTTTCCATTTTTTTCTCATTTTGGAATAAAGTTGCCTTTTTTTGCGAGCAAAAATTCAATTCATCCACTCACTTTCTCATCAGAGTTCGTTGCGCTAGATAGGAGTTAGATATTTCTATAATGTAGGTATGTAATTTTGTGTTGCGCTGGGGTTTTGCGAGTGAGTGAAAGATGTTTTTTTTTTCAATTGTTTTGTCTTTTTAGTCGAGAGTAAATTTTAGGTTGTGGGCTTTTGCCGAAAAGAAGGCATCATACCTTACGTCTTGTCTTGTCTTGTCTTTCGTTGTATTCATGATAAATTTTTGTCATTCATTCGCTGTTCGCGAATCGCATTCCACAAATCACATTTCATTTCTGAACAACGCAGAAAAAAAGCAGCATTGACCGCGAAAAATTGACTTGCTTTTTTGCTGGTGAAATTCGACATGAATCTCGCTGATTTTTTGCATGCAATAAATTCCAACTGCAAAGATGTGAGATGCACAGATTTCCAAACAACGAGAAAATATTGAATGGGCAGAGGTGGAAAACTTTTTCTGCGGTATGGGAATCAATATGTGGTTGGAGAAATCAAAAATGATGTCCAGAGGTTCCTTTGCCCACAATGTTCGGTGTCGGTTCTGTTGTCACGACTCACGAACCTTTCATTTCAGAAATTGGGTGGAATGTCAGATTTCCCGCAATTGTGTGTTTTTGAAGCCCGCGGTTTTTTGGCTATTTTCTGAAATTTCTTGCGGTTTTTCCGCGGGTTTTTCACAAAAATCTTGCGGGTTTTGAAAAAATCATCTGGCAACACTGCTTTCAACAGATGCAGAAAGTTCATGCGGAAGGAAGATCCCAGCAATGCTTGTGCGATTTGTGTGGAGCTCTCTGTTGTGGATGGCCCCAAGTGACTGACAGTGACAGAGACAGTTTTTTCATTTTGCGCAAGATTTTTTGCCAAAAAACCGCAAGAAATCGCA
>JASGXE010012536.1:0-38492 GCA_030068105.1 Sinentomon sp. SZTP_YWyxl
CTTCCTCCTGTCCTTGAGCCCAATAATCGGGTGCATAGATAGACAATAATAAACCTTTTCATTTTTTCGTCCACCTGAATTAATCACGCTTGTGACGTCAGACCGGTGACCGGAGCAGATGGTTCTCGCACTGTAGCCTCTCTGCAGCTCAGTGGTCAACTTCAAGTCAAAAAGATCGAATACGTTTTTTAAGAGCGCACCACCCAAAGACATTTCTGTTAGCAGGCCTGTCGGATGGATGAAAACGACGATTTAGGAGGAGGATTGGCCTTAAAAAATAAGGAATGAAAATTTTACTAGCACTGCATATTTATTTAAACCCAATTTTTGGTCCCCTCGGACAAAGCCTGAAAATTCCATTCACATTTTGTTCTGCGTTTCTTTAGAATTGTTTCTGCCGTGGTGGCAGATCCAGAACGACCAGAACATCGCGAAGGGGGTGGCGAAACATTGGCGTGCCACTGCTAACTCTGCCTCGCGCTGGATCCCCACGTGACTGTCGCTATTTCAGGCTGACGAATCTTGATGTGGATGAGAGAAACAGGTTATCCCTTTGCTGTGGAATTATTCCTCTTCTCATATGATATCACTCATGGCATCTGAGCCACTCAATTTGTGAAAAGGATCACTTAATTTACCTGCAATGGTTGCAACAAAGGCTGCACCAGAACTATTTGGGCGTTTCAGCGCTGACAATATCTGCCTTATAAAACGCAGACATTCCGAACAAGGTACCAGCATGTTATGCAAATTTTAGATTGACTGAAAGATTCGGCGCTATCTAGAATCAGAATCTGTATCTAAAAGTTCGGAAACATGGATCCTTGTCTCAGCCTGGATTTTTTATCCCTCTAATTGTTTACATATTTGCAGCATGAATTCACTGAAGGAGGGCAGCCCCCGGACAGCCCATACCCACCTGACATTGCAGCCCGACCACACCTCTCGCACCACATAATCACCGCCACAGCAGGAAAACCCCCCGCAGCCTTTGATCATGGTGTAAAAGGCTTCTCTGTGAGGAACAACAGTGAATTTCAACTTCCAAGGACAATCTACAGAAAAGGTGCAGTTTGGATTTTAAAATGGCGAATAAAAATTAAAAATTTAAAAATTTAAATTTTTTAACTCCACATGGCGACATTGTCTGCTAAGACTCGCCAGTTGTTGCTTCGTCAACGAGGAGCGTGACGCCCTAGAAATGTCAGCGGAACTCAACCGTAAAATGGAGAGAAAATCGTAGAGAGGTGAGGTACTGTTTATCACATCTCTCCTAGTTTCCAAAATACTAGCGAGTTCCTATCCGAACATGCCCAAAGGTCCTTTTCAAAACTCCTGCCTTTTTCAAAATTTTGGGAGCCAGCCGATTTAACCACTTTATTTCAACCAAGTCTGTCTCCATACTTTCAATTCTAACCCCCACGTAAAAATTACATCAAAATTTTGGCCCGCATCATTTTGTTCTCGGAACTCAATTTTTTCTGCTTGCATTTTTGTTGCAGATGCCTTTTGTTTGAAATTGCAAAAAATTAAATTGAAATTGGAGAAAATTCTGGCACATCATCACATTCTGCCCAGCACGTGCCAGAATTTGCTCGAGGCATGTAATTCTTCAGTTTCAATGCAAGATGAATTGTATGAAGTTTTACATAATGCAATGGATTCCCAACCTCTGCAACACTTGGTTGTAACCAAGAACCAAGTGTTACAATGCTTGTTCTGGGGTGTTACATGCTTGACCTCTCCCCGCTTAAGCTTGTTTGAAAAAGCTCATTTATCGGCAAAACGACTTAGAAACTTGGAGGTCCCCTGCTGTGTTTTATCGTGTGTTTGCAAAATGACTTCATTAATTTTTTCTGTCCATCTGTTATTTGTGTTACTTGCTTTTCTTTCTGTTTACAGGGATCCCACAGTCAGGGAAATTCAGGGAATTACATCAAAAGTCCGGGAAAATCAGGGATCATAACGATACCCGGGAGTCTTAAAACGATTGAGAAACAAAATTTTGAGGTCGAAATGAACACACAAATTTCAAAGTTTCTTCATCTTCTGGGGGACTCCATCCCCCAGAAGATGAAGAAATTTTACAGGGGGTCTTCTGGGGTACATCTCTCAGACCACCGGCTGGAGATCCCATCCATTGGAACCTCGCTGGGGCTCTGACCCAAACCCTGTAAGGTCTGCGTCAGCTTTTAACATTTGACAGCGATACACAATTTTGGCACGGTAGAAAAATGGATCAGCAAAGGTCAGGGAAACGGATCGGAAAAAGTCAGGGAAAGGCAGGGAAATGAAATTCCAGAAAGTTATGGGAACCCTGGTTTTAGTTTTCGAGTTTATGTTGTACTTTCGCTGTTGAGATTTTTGTTTTGTGTCAAATGTTTATCTCAGCTGAAACAACGTTTCATATCTTTACGTGGCCAAAGTTGGTGCACTTACGGGCAATGCACAAGGCACATTGCACTTTTTTTAGGTTCTTTCGGACAAAGCTTAGCTGTAGTTGGCTCTTGCTTTTGACATTAGGACCAAAAATACAATATTTTTATTCTTGGAGTAACATTATCCATGTTACTGTTGCTGGCCTGAAGCACTCGTAAGTCGTAAGTGACTTGCTGAAACTCAATGAAACATACTATTTCACTTAGCAACTAGCTTTCTCATGTCCCCTTTCAGTGTCTTTGATAATAACCCAAATCATTCGTGATGGAGATTCCTTGTGGAAGTTACACCATCCCCCAATTGATACACACCTACGTGCCGTTTGCCTAGATGTGAGAAATGTTCAGTTGCACCAAAAATTTGAGCCGGCACCGTTTGATTTTAGAAGCTGATTGTCGGAGCAATGACCTCCAACATTGGGCTTACTCGAAAATTTATTTATTCGTTAGTTTTTTCTTGAATTCTGATATGTTTGAAGAGTTTTGAATTGTTAGCGGGATAAAGTTTCATATGACAGGTGCCGAATAGGAAAGGGAACCCGCGGATCCGGAAAAGGAACGGAACCGAAAAGGAACCCACGGTGTTCTGTGTCAAGGAATTACAAGGTTTTCCTTTTTGCAAGTGTCATGGCCATGTGCACCACAAAAAGAGGTGCTCAAAAAGGTAACACGGGTCAAAGTTAGCAAAAAAAAATCGATGTTGGTTGGGCAACGTTTGGCTGTGTTTGTGTCCGAGTCTGGGTGAACAAACGCATAATTTCCAGTGAGCCTCACAATCGACTACCAAAATTCAAGCCATTTCAAGACATCTTCCATTTGGCATTTCCATTCCAATCAGATAGCAAATTATCAACGCAAGAAGTTAAGATGCACTTAAAATGGGGTTTTCATTCATCGTGTTGTTTGCATCATGAGAACTTTCTGCGGAAACATTTTGCGGCAATTAAAGTGTCGGTTTTTTCTTACTTGAAACATTCATTAATGCCAGCCGTACCGTGCCAGACTGATGCCTGCCTTGGTAGGATTATCCTCCGATGCCACAAATTCAACAATCAGTGATGATGCTTCTTGGCACCACAAAATATGATGTTACTCAAACCACTGTTTGCTCATAGCACAAATAAACCTTTTCTGATTTTAAAGTTCTTGTTATTTTTTGTAAATACACGTAAATGATATATTACTTTCTCCATACTATCATCCCATTTTAATTTGCATCAACTTGACTGCACCGCCTCACACGAAGACATCCACCTTTGAATTTGTGGCAATCCCATCTTTAATTTTCGCCCAATTACGTAATTTACCGCAACCACGAAGCATTTGGCCATGAGAAACATACTGGATTCTTCGTGGAAGCATTGATGCTTTGCGTCAATATGAGGATTACGAGGGTTGTTGAAAAAGTTTCTGCCTTTGCACAGAAATTCTTGTTATTCGTGCGTTTTTTCTCCTATGACATTAAAATTTGATCAATTGGGAACTTATCTGGTGATTTCTAGATCAATCCGATGCAAATTATTAATTTTATCGCAATTTAAAAAAGATACCATAGGAAACCAAAAAAAAAAAAAACAAACAAACAAACAAAGCAACTGAAGAAAAGACCTGTTCACAAGAACACAAAATCCAAAAGACCCAGGGCTCAAGGCCCGTGCAGCGATCGCATCCGTACATGCTGACTCACTGTGCCATTCACGAAAACCTAATTTGCATGAAGACAGTTGGTTTTTTTGCCTCGGATCAATGGATCTGGTGTTCCTGTGAAAAAGATCCATTTCTCAATTTCTGTCGTTGTTCGTTTTTGACAGCTTCTCGCATCAATTTTTTCAAACTGCGATTAAATTGGTAATTTTCATCGGAATCAACCCGTAACTTCAAAATTGATCATATTTTAATGCCATGGGAGAAAAACTTCTGAAAAACAAGAATTTGTTTGCAAAGGCCGAAACTTTTTCAACACCCCTCGTATTTCTCAAACTGCATATTTTTTTTAATAAGCATTTTGAAGAACAAAAAAAAAAACATTTCATTGCAATGTTCAGTTGAAGAAAAACAGGATTTTGCACTCAGTTGCAATTTGAAGTTGGTGAAAAAGGAATCCACAAGGTTGAAAGATGATTTTCATTCAAGAAATGAAACGATTGAATGAGGATTGGCCAAAAGTAAAAAACCTTGCTTTCATCATAAATATGCCGAATTTAACTAACAGCTTTGGTCAACAGGGGTGTCGTTTCAGGTATTATCGGGGGAGGGGGGAATCTACGGGGAACAAGCTGGGTGCCGACCCAGTATGTGGAGCCCCTCGATAATGCAGCCGTGGGTAAAGCCCCAGAGGAGTTCCAAGGAACAGAGCTTCTGCCCATTGGGAAAGCATGTGCCAGGGGCAAGTGATCCGATGGGGGACATTTTTCGTCAGGGGGAGTCGCCCCTGCCCCTCCTAAATGACATCCCTTTTGGTTCAAAGAATCCTGTGTGCACACACTTCTGACTTTTTTATTTCGAGTGATGTAACCTGCTTCTACGAGTGCACCACCGTGGCGGGTGAATCAATGCTGAAGAAAAGCTGCATTTTTGCCTGGATTTATAGTGGCAAAAATGTCACTGTCGGCAGCAAAAGGCAAAACATGTCCATCCGACCTCTGCCAAGGCATGGTGAAGTGATCGACGACAACTGTGGCCACGACTCATAAGGGCCTACCAAAAAAAAAAATAAAATAGAGTGGTAGTGGAATTTATGTACTCATGCCGAAAATGGTGACAATTTTTAAATTTGCTCAAATGAAAGAAAATCATTGTTTGGTGGTGAGAAAGAAGGCAAGAATCTGTGAAAGAAACGTTTTTTGGAATTTTAACAATGGGATTTTTAGATTTCACATGAACAAAACATCAGAATAGTGGTGTGTATGAACTCAACATGCAATCACAGTGTGAAAGTGCATGCGACGGCTAATATTTCGTGGAAAATGGTGCGTCCAGAATTGCCTTTTAATCGACCGTAATCACAAAAGACAGTTGAAATTGCTGATTTCGTTTTGGTGGTGTCAATTCCTCATCACCATTTTCTGTGCACTCATCTCGTGTTAAGTGTTTCTGTCACTTTTTTAACTGTTGCCTCCGAAACTGTTTTTTTATGCAAGCAGTAGAAACAAAAGTGCCGGATCGCAGCAAAGCTGAATGAAAGCGATGGATTGCAACCCGGGTCGCCAAATGGGCTTTTTATTTCTGTTGAGTTGATTTTTTTGCAAAATTATTGGCAGTCACAATTTTTACATGTCTCAGCACATCGATTCCATAACTATTTTAAGCGCTTACATGCAGATCCATGTTTGGAATGCAATTGAAATGCTCATCCATCTGCATTATTTTGCCCAGCATCCCCATGATATTTATTGAGGGAATGGGCTTTTTGATGAATTATCAACGTCAGCTGAAGTTTTGGACTGTGCCATTGATGTGAAATAAGCTGATGTTAATTACCGTGTCACTTGTTGTTTATGGTCAAAGAGTGCTTACCACAATTACCACCAGTAGCATACCTAACCGGCCGTATTCCCATTGCAACTCACCCTCAGGTGCCACTCAATAACCAATTCAACAGAGGGATGCGTTTTTCCAACAATGCAAAAGGAATAAGTGTTGTGCATAGAAATGAAATTTTCACAACACAGCTCTGTCCATCGAATTGGTTATTGGGTGGCACCTGAGGGTGAGTTGCAATGGGGAATACGGCCGAACATGTTGGCATGTGGGTTTCTTCCAGCCGATTCAACAGAGTCAAGGGGAAATTCCAGCCGATTCATTTTCAGTGCAACAATGGAAAAGGAAAAAGCACATGCATAGAAATGAAATTTTCGCAACACAAATCTATCCATCGAATAGGCAGCAGAGTTGAACCTGAGGGTGAATTGCAATGGGGAAAAAATGCTGACAGTGCAGTAGAATGAAAAAAAATTACTTAAAGAACGGCCGAATTTTTCCACAAGTGCAAAATCCTTTGTAATTTCAACATGCATTCTGCAAATTTTTTTCATTTTTGACACCAACAGGGTGGGGTCGACCACACCCCTTTTGTACAGTGGCGATAAAAATTACTTTGTCGTCAGTACATGCCGCTTTTCGATCTTTAAAAGAAAACTGTGAGATTTGTGTTGATTTCAGATTCAAGAAATCGGATTTTATTGCACTGAAATATGCGTAAAATCGGCGATGGAATACCAACTTTGATAGGATCGAGATTTCCCTGAAAATTGGAGATAGAAAATACACCATGTGTGGTACAATTAATTTTCTCGCCACTGGACATGGTGATGAGCAACACGTTGGCAAGAAATGAATTTCAATCCTCTGCAGGGCTGTCTCAAGAACCAGCAATTGGATGGGGATTTATTCAAGCAAAGACAATATGGCATCATTGGATGTGCTTTTGGAACCTGTTAGTACCAAATGGGACAGTTCAATAAGATTTTCATGCTGTGCTTGATGCATGCAACCAGAAGTCCCTGAAGACCCTTGAGAAGCAGCCACATTCCGTCGTAAGCTGCCATTCAGCTTTGGCCACCTGTCCTGTTATTTATTTTACTTGGGAATCTCTGGTATGATTTGCACCACTTGTGCAAATCATAAAACAGTTTGACAATTTCTTGGAGGCATTTCGCATTTGCATCTTGGACCTACAAAACTCGATTTTGAGGAGTGTTTCGGTTAAACAATGCCAGCAGTGAAGGGAAACTTGTTGATTTTGAGGTTGCACATCCCACTGTTGACACTTTGACATTACAATATCCCACGAAAAATTCTGTTGACAATTGTGAGGTTGCACCACCCCACTTTTTGCTGACTTCTTGGATTACAATGTCCCAATATTTTCGACTTCTGAAGTTATAATTTCCAACGGTTTTGTCCGCTTGTGAGGTCACAATATCCATGATTTTTCGACTTGAGGTTTCAACGCCACCATTTTTTCGACTTGTGAGGTAATATCCCATTTTTGTCGGGCTGTAAGGTTCCATATTCCAATGTCCTACCATTCCGTCTACTAGTGAGGTACAATATCCTGCTATTTGTCCACTTTTGTGGTTCAAATTTCCCGCCCTTTTACCGACTTGTGAGGTTGAAATATCCCATCATTTTGTCGATTTGTAAGGTCACAATATCCCGCTGTTTCATCCATTTATGAGGTGAGAATATCCCACCATTTTGTAAACTTGTGAGGTTAGAATATGCAACCATTTGGTCCACTTATGAGTTTACATATCCCCCAGTTTCTTCGACTTGTGAGGTCACAATATCCAAACATTTTGTGTCGACTTGTAGGGTTACAGCATCGCACTACTTTGTCAACTCATAAGGATACTTGCCCCTCTATTTTGTCCAATTCTGAGGTTCCAATATCATGTCCACGATTTGTGGAAATTAACTGGGGAGGGGGAACTCAACTGGAGCGGCAAAATAGTGATGGTCGAAATACTCATTTGAGCCAAAAATATTTTTTCAATGGCGTAATGCCACCTTTTCCCCTGCAAATAATTGTGCCCTGATCATATCCCACACCACCATTTGTCCATCATGAGGTTCCGATGAACAATAAGTCGCACTTTTTTGTCCTCTTGTGAAGTTCAAAAATCTCACCATTTTGTCTACTTGACAATGTAACAATGTCGCACACTATTTTCTTGACTTGTGTGGTCACAATATCCTGCCAATTTGTTTCATGCATTTTTCCTTCACTTTTTTTCAGCAGATATCCTGTAATTGACAAGTTTGCTCCTTGCAGATCATTGCTTTTGATGGATTCTTCTGATGCCATGACAGATGAGGAAGCCGTGGACACTGGTGCAACATCTGGAGTGTCTGACCAAGACTCAGATTCTGTTGGCACTGGTGCACCGACTGGCGTGCCTAGCAAAGAGCCAGATTCTGTTGACAGAGTGTTTGACCAAGAGACAGATTCTGTCAGCACTGGTGCATCATCTAGAGCACGAAACCAAGAGCCAGATTCTGTTAGCAATGGTGAATCATCGATAGTAGCTGACCAAGAGCCAGATTCTGGTGTCAATGGTGCATCATCTAGATGGTCTGACCAGAAGCCAGATTCTGTTGACAATGATGCATCATCGATTGTGGCTGACCAAGAGCCAGATTCTGTTGGCAATGGTGCTTCATCATCTCGAGTACCCAACCAAGAGCCAGATTCTGTTGGCAATGGTGCTGCATCATCGCGAGTACCCAACCAAGAGCCAGATTTTGTTGGCATTGGTGCATCATCTGCCACACCTGACAAAGAATCCGTTGAGAAGATGTCCAATGTTTCTCAAACAGTTGATGAGACAGACCCTGCTCATTGCAACCTCGACAGAATTACGATAATGACAGATCTTTCGCAGCTGGAATGTCATTTCAACTGGTACTCGGACTACAACGTCAGCTCCCAAGAGGGGAACCGGTCTTACACTGATATTCTGGATGACTTGGTGAAGGAAACTGTCCGGTCTGAACTTAAGGACGATTACAGTCCATTTATCCTTTTCTCACTGTACCTTACCAGGAGTTACCTCCACTCAATGTGTAAAGAGTACCGTGAGGCGTTGGTTCATCTGAACAGCTGCAGCATCACTCTTCAGGATCCAGAATTGCGACCCATCAAGGCAGGTCTCAAGTATGCATTGATATCCAACATGCTGCATGTCCTGATAAAGGTGGACAAATTTGCCACCGTCGGGAAACTCCTTGGATTTGTGAACAAGACATTTGTCAAATTGGACGACAAACAACAGTCGGCGGTCCATGCTCTGAAGGGGCACAGCTACACGAAGTTTGGTCCGCATTTCGGCTACGAGAAAGCGATTCAGAACTTCAAGGTTGCCATCAAGTTCGACCCATCTTCGACCGAATGGCATTTCCTTCTTGGCGAACAGTATGCCAGGAGTCGACGGCGCGAGGGACACCGGATCATGCCGAGAAGGGAGGAAATCGAGCATTTGACCTTTGCGTCCAAGAATGGTAATTCTTCCATCTACAAGTTGACGTTGGCACAAACCCTGCAGGAAATGTCCGAGTCAACCTTTCACAAGGCGCGCTCCTCTGAAGGTGGTGTGTCCAGCATGGCGGCCGAGTTGGACAGCCTGAACAGCATGATTGTGGAGCTCTACAAAGAGGCTTTGCGCATGAATCCGAATTGTGTTTCGACCAACACACGTTGTGGCAAGGCTTTCATGAGGTTACCGAATCCCTACCGTGATAACCGCCTTGCCGAAAGGTGTTTGACGACAGCTGTTAACTTGCAGCCGACTCACAATATGGCGAATCACATCATGGGAAACTTCCAGGAGCGGGTTATCCGGAACAAGACTGCAGCGATGAAGTACTATCAGGTTTGTGTGGACCAGCCAGGTGGAAATTATCCAGCGGAAAACGACTTGATCCGCCTGAAGGGTGAAACCATCAGGGGCTATGAGCAAACCAGAATGGTACCAGATCTTGAGAATCTCCTGGTGAAATACCCGTTTCCTTTCGACCAGAACAAGGCGCACCTGCAGCTGGGATCGCTTTACAGATACCGTCACGATATCAGAAAGACTGTTGAGCATTTTTACAAGGCCATGGAAATAGAGCCATCTGCCCACATCTTGCTGGTAAGTTTCTGTTATTCAATAATGGCAGCAAGATTTGTCCAAAACACAACATTCATGAAAATTGCCAGGATATTTTGGGCCACTCGGGCAAAGAATTATTTTGGTCTTAAAACCCGACGGTTTTGTGTGAAGTGTCAATTTGCTGTGATTTTGTCCGATAAAACACCGTTTACAATGGTGATCGGTTATCATTGATATGGACAAATGTTGCGCACAAACTTTCTACTGCGTCTTGTGGAGAAATTGTTGCTTGTCACCGTTTTGCCTGGAACATTCAGTTCCATCTTGGCTGATTCAAGATCTCCACAACCTGATTTGCTATATGACGCTTCGAGGATATTGCATCTCAACTGGCATTGTTTTTTCGACAAATCGCCATGTGAAATTCTTAAAAATGCAAATTCCCAGTCAGGTTATGGAGATCTTCAAAGAATAATTTGAGTGAACTGCAGTGGTATCATGTCATCTCGCAAGTGTCCATGTCTTGTGATGTTGTGAAATCAGGGTTATTGGAGGGTGAAAAGCAAATAAAACTAATAAAAAAGGATATGCATTGCATATAAAAATAATAAAAAGGAGTGTCGAAGATGATGCCCATTGAAAGGAGTGTAAAAGTATGTGAAATTATGAAAAAAGAAGTTTTTATAAAAGTACATTAAATAATAAAAACGGGGTGTAAAAAGTAGGAAGACAAAAAACGATGGAATGGAAAACACTAAAAAAAGGAGTATGGAAAGTGCACAAAAATTAAAGATTGTAAACAACAGGATAAAGAAAGGAGTTAACAAGTTATTAAAACAATCTAAAGAAGTTAAAACGGGAAAAAAATGGAGGATAAAAAAAGCATAGAAATAACAAGAAAAGGACAGTGATAACCAAGCTTTGGGCAGTCAAGAGACTGCTGGTAACTTTCTGCTCCTGTAAGAAGTCAGGCTATGCCAGTGCATCGTTCGGCGAATTATTATTCCCAGTCATTGGCTTGACTCTCATCGTGGGGAGTTTATGTCGAGGTTTAATTTGCTCCCAGGCGTAAGTGTGGTCCCCTGCCCCGCCGCTTCGGAAAAATGTGAAGCGGGGGGTCAAATTTATTTCTTGGTGCAATTTAATCCCGACTTGAACTCCCCACGGTTAATGCTGCAGAATCATCCCTCCCTGTCGATTCTTTTTTTTTCATCATCGAGGAGATTCTTTTCACTTTATTTCTGCTGAAGAAATTCTTCATTTCTCACTGCGCACAATCACCTTGTGCAAATTTCTTCCACACTTCGAAGCTTGTATCTCAAGTTTCATGCGATTTCCCCACTCTTGGCGGAAGATTTATTTTGGTGAGTCTTTGCAATCTGCAGCTACAGAATGCTATTCACGTTTTACCTCCCTTTTTTTCTTTGCAAACTGACCAAATCCCTACCCTCCCTGCCGATTGCTTGCTGACAACCTACTGATTGGTGTCCGCCTGTTGCCAGGTAAAGGGCCACCCGCCACAGAGTTCATGTAGCTGCTGATTGGCAACTTCAACCCAGAATTTTGACCTGAGATCATTCTTGCCAGGCAACTTGGACATTTCCTCTGCAAAGAGGCCAAACATTGTTCAGTTTGCATCGCAGGACCATCGAGATCCTGTCCTCAGAGAGAGCAGCCTGATTGGAAGTCGAGTTGAGATGGTTCTTGGTCCTTGTTGTGATCAAGGTGCACTGTTGGGGAGGGAGGAATCAGAATGAGAATGGATCAGCATGAGGACAGCAGCGGCCATCACAACTTGACTTGTGATCAGTGTGTTCTGAGGATGGTGCAACAATGGCTTTGCAACGGGGATGAGATTCAAGGCCTGTGGACATGCAACGTCGAACCTGCTTTACAAGAACGACCTCAAGCTTGACGAGAACAACCTCGCGCTTGGCATGAACAACCTCTTGCTGGACAGGAACCACCTTACAGTCCATTCCAAACTTGATGTCCTCTGGATTTCAAAATGAAACGTCGCACAATGAAGCCAGGGATGTCCAAATTCCGGCTCGAATTTTTCGAAATTTTCCGACGCATTTGTTTCAACTTTTTCTGGATCCAAATGCAGAATTTGGCCCTCAGAAACGGAAGGCCAAACAAGAAAATCAGTTTTCCGTCCGGGTTCAATGACAATCGCTTGGCAAATCGGGGAAAAACTGTATTTTGAAATTGAAATTGAACTTACATATACAATCATCTATAACATTTCTTACTAAAATCTATGGTAAATAATACCTTTTTTGGACCAAGGAAGCGCGGTTGCAGTTCGGAATACCTGCCGAAATTTGAA
Organism: Sinentomon sp. SZTP_YWyxl; assembly: GCA_030068105.1. Taxonomy (NCBI): domain Eukaryota; kingdom Metazoa; phylum Arthropoda; class Protura; order Sinentomata; family Sinentomidae; genus Sinentomon; species Sinentomon sp. SZTP_YWyxl. Next base: position 12,366 of record JASGXE010012536.1, read on the forward strand.
AAAAAGCTGAACTGGACGAGTTTCCACACACGCTCTAGTCACCAAAATAGGACAGGAAGACGAGGACGAGGTGGGTAGGATAGGATAGGAAAGCATAAGTGTGTTAGGATAGGTTAGGTTGGGTTAGATCAGGTTAGGTTAGGTTTCGTTAGCTTTTATTATATCACAGAGCAATGGTTCTGACTCGTTCAGTTCAATGTCGCAGGTAGTTATTCCGAACTGTTACCGGAAGCGCATTCTACTGGTTCTGATACAATGATGTTTGATGATTGTGATGATATTGCGCCGACCGCTGTTGAGTGTCCGTCCAATCCGGGTGATAATTTACTCAGCATTTACACGAAATTCTGTGGGATGCGCTGACATTCTCGAAAAATGGAAAATAAATTCTTTTTGAAAAAAAAAAAATAAAAAAAAACACGAATTTTTTTTGTTTGAAAAAATTCTGACCCTCAAAACAAGAAGCTCCACTTCTCTTTGTCCTCAAAATTCAAAAACTGAACCTTGGCCATTTCGTGGTGGCCACATTGCGGACGCAAACTGTTCACCCCTGCATTTGATACTCCGCTCACTCCCATTATTTATCATCAATACGGCGTTCATTCAACCCGCAGAGGACATCAAGTTTGGAATGGACTTTAAGCTTGACAAGAACAACGTCATGATTGACAAGAACAACCTCGTGCTGGACAGGAACACCCCAAGCTTGACAAGAAAAACCTCAAGCTTAACAGTTCGATGTCAAGATCCACAAGAACGCCTCAAGCTTGACAACTTGGCGAACAACCTCAAGATTTACGAACAACCTCGAGTTTGACAAGAACGACCTCAAGCTAGATAACCCTCTCCCTCATTTCCTCCCTTCCTTCTGTGGTGATGCAAGCAACATTGACACCTCTTGAACGATTTAATTTTTCAAATGTGACTTTTTTCCTAGAATCATCGTTATCTCCTCGGACGGGAAACTGTGAATGCTTACGATGTCCTTGAAAAGGAGCTCAGGTATCTCATCAGGGGAGCCGTTGCGAGTGACAACGTTGAAGACAGCAAAAGTTCGAGAAAATGCTGGCAATTGTTGAGGAAAATGCAGCTAAGTATAACCATGATTGATTCGACAGACTATGCTTCCCAACACATCACCGATTGCTTGAGATTTGAAAAATGAAATCTTACTGACCAACAGTCATTTCTTTGCATTTAGAGCATCACATGTGATGGGATCAGTGCAACAAGGCCTGAGGGCTTTTAACTTGAAGAAACACTTGGGTCCTTTTTGGGAATTCTCATTCATTGTGTGCTCTGCTCCAGGCACGGAACTGACCTCAAATCTGATGGGACTGCCAGGGATTCCCGAGTCCATAGAGGGTTCGGAGGACCAGCGACGTCGGCGGGAGAACTACATGAGACAATGAGGATTCCCAGCACTATTGACTCCCTGAGAGCTGAGTACAGGGTGTGGGAAGAGGGGAAGGAAAACAGAGGAAAAAAGTGCCCAGAGAGGCTGAAATAGAGCAGAAGAACAAATGTCTGTCCTGTGTTTAAGATGTTTTCGGAGTGTAAAAGTGGCAAAACGGTCTTGGCATTACTCTTGAAGAAGTGAAACGTGAACTGATGGAGAGCTTATCTTTATGTCCTCAAAGTAAAGTGAATTGTAGCTTGGTGGCCTACCGTTCCTCCTTGACTCAGTATACCCGGTAGCGACATGGTGAACAAGAGTGCGCTTGATCTTGCCAGGCGGCTGAGCGGCTCATGTTGCTGGGGCCTTTTGTCACGGTTGTGCGCAAACGAACCAAAAATACTTCACCGCAATACCGGTAACCGAAACATCAAATGAACCACAGCAGGGGAGAGAGAGAGAGAGTGGAGAGAGAGAGAGACAAGAAAAGAAAAGAACGACCCCACTGCATATGTATGTAGATTTTTGCCAATCTTAAAAAAGTTCCATCTCAAACAATGGCCAGTTTGCTGGCAGCTTTTTGCAAGCTTAAGTGAGCACCCAGGACCGATGACCAGGACACAGCTGCTCCCCGGTCCCCACGTGGACCCTTCTTGGACAAATAAGTTTAAATGTTGTGGGACCAAACTTTGGCCATTTTTGCACACCGTATAGGAAGGCCGCACAAACAGAGAAAACGATTTCCTTGCATGAATGAAATAGGAACGAAATGCTGATAAGTTTGTCGCACTTTAGAGTGTTCCAGGCGATCCTTGAAAAGATGTTGATTCCAAAAATGAACCTTGAACCTCGAAAAAAAAAAACCCTAAAATTTGACGATTTTTTTTTGGAAAAACGAAACCTTGAAAACTGCCATCTACCAGCATTCAGAGAACCTGTTTCTGTTGAACAGCTTTGGCGTTTGAGGAATGCCATGTCCCAACCCTCCTATCAGAAGCTCTGTCCCTTGGAATACTGCTGGTAGTGCCATCCCACCCCCATTTTTGTCATGGATGTCCTTTCTGCCACTTCAGGAATTCTTGAAAAACGTTGCGAAAACCTGAAAAACGATTTTCCATAATCGCTGGGAACCCTGACTTTCGATTCCATCAAAAACCTCTCAGACCCTTGTTACATTGATCCCTTTATTTTTTGGGGGACTACTAAAGTTTTACTGAAATATGGAAAAAAAGTTGTTTTTTATTTGCCACACTTATAGTTTGGAATGTGCTCTTTAAAATTTTATTTTACACATTTTTCCATATTTATTTTTGCAGCTGTTCGCCATCTTCCAAAGATCACTGTTGATGATTATCGAAACAAGAAAAAGCGCCCAGACATGATTAAATACTTTTTTGCAGCCTACGACTGGTTTTAGAAAACTGCCGATGTCACCACTGGATTCAGCACGAAATTTTACCCCAAGGAAGAAAATTTTAATGGAAAAGGTAGTTTAAAAAACATGGGAGACCCAACCATTTGAAAGCACGTTATTACACAGCTCCTTTTGGGAACAATTTTGGTGAATTCGAACGCTGATCTTTCTTGGCGGATATCTCAGAATGATGTTTTAGCTCAAGGGACTGTACTATTTTGGGTTTTCTTTGTCAATTTTCAACATACAAAGCTGAAAATTGGTCCCCTAAGGTAAAATTTCATGCTGAACAAGATGACAGAGCCGGATTTTAGCCACCCTGAACAAATTTCTGGTAGCTGTTTTTCACTCCAAAGTTTTGAAAAATAAAAATGTCATTTTTTGGGCCAACTGAACAAAAAAGCTTCCCAAAACCATGCAAATTGAAATACCAAAAACCCGCTCTGTAAATTTCTTTATTGGACCTTTGTAATTACGAATAGATATGCAAAGGCACATTAGTTTTGCTTTGGAGTTGTTTTCCAAATAATTTCTCCAGGGTGCTCAAATGCTGCAAAATGCCAATTTTCAGGAGAACCATGAGAGATAACAAAACCATAATTTGGAAGGTTGTTTGGCTTGCCAAAACACATGTCTCTGCCAAATTTCAAAGCTCTAAGTGCCTTGGCTCAAAATTTTCCCGAATTAATAGTCCCCCCTTAAGCTTCCATTCTTCACATTGGCCTTTTTCAAGTTGGTTTCCTTGCATTTTTTTTCAGAATGATCATTCTGTGTTTTGCCATTGTTCACTGAGTATTTTCGTTCTGTTGGGACTCTCTTGTTCGTTTTATTTGGCTACTTACCTGTGTACAGTGGCGAGATAATTATCCGTGCCATCAATTGCTGCTGGTTTTTCGATCTTTCAGAGAAAACTGGGAGAATAGTGGTGATATCAGCTTCAAGAAATCGGATTCTGTTGCACAGAAATATGCATCAAATCAGTGATGGAACGCCAATTTCGGCAGGTTCAAGATTTCCCCAAAAACCCGAATGAAACGTCACCATGTGTGGTCCAATTAATTTTCTCGCTGCTGTACCTATAATTTTATTGGGCTACCTGTGTATAATTTTCATGTTTACAATGTTACAACGGATTCAGTTCATTGCAACATGGCATTCAGTTTGGTTTTCAACAAGCGTTTAATCAAACATGCAAAACGTTATGACCAAGTGTTTCTGTAACAATGAATGATCAGAGCTTGGTTCTCTGACTTGACCTGCATTTTTTACTTTTAAGCTGACCTCTTCGATGCTGTTTTTTTTTTCATTTTTGGGGTGTCAGAGCCGCCATGGTTGGCTGAAAGTGTTGTTCAGCGAATTTTTTGATGTGCAAGTGTGCTTGTTAAAAATTCACATTTCTCAGTCACTTGACACAATGCTCAGAATTTCATGGTTACCATTGTGTGAATTTCGTTTGCAGAAAGGAAGTTTCAAAGTTTGGAATCGAATGGTTGTTATGGTAGCATTCAGGGAACATCAGTAACATCATGACCATATGGAGAGATGATGGCATTAGCTCTGCGGTGACACAAACCATGTAAAACGGTAGGCAATTCAGACTATGCCGGACTGTGACCATGCCGAGACCCGAAAAACAGCGCCCTTTCTTGATTATCTTCCAGGCTACATGGAATTCGAATTCTGAAGCACACACGTGGTGTTTTTGGTGACTGTGAGTTGCATTTCACCACAATTGGGGTGTGGGGAAGTTCCAGATGCAGTTGCGATCCTCGATTGTTATGTGTGGGGGCCTAAAACAGCTTGGAGGTTGGTTAATACAGTGTGATTTGAAAGAACACGGTGGTTTGCACCAATTTATACAGGGCGATAAAAAGAAACAAGTGTAAAAAAGACGGAAAACTCCAAGGAGAAAAATGTAGCCACGTTTTTTTTTTCTGATGTTTTTGCCAATTACCCAGACTGGACCCATTTAATAGACCAGAAGCAGGGGTTGTACGGCTGTTCACGAAATTCTTTGAAACTCCAGAACAGCTGTCATTTGGTGCACCTCGAAAGTCAAGCGGATGAGCTTTTGGAGCCGTGTGTTTTGTAAATCAACAGAATGTTTGAAATCTACATGACGCGCATGCTTCCCCGTTGGATTATCATTGTGTCTCTGTTCGGATCGCATTCTGGTTGTTTTTGTCTCCTCCTGAACAATCATTCATTCTGTCTTTCATCATGAGCTTCATTCTCTTCTGCATGAAATTACTGACCACTTCATCATTACTGTTGATTTCCTGAATTTTTTTAGTCCCCGGATTGTCGTTCAGGGAAAGGAAAAGATGGTTGGTTCGATAAGTTACCTGGAATTGCGAAGTGTTTGTTTTTTCAAGCTTGATTTTTATGCAACCTCTTTTCTGTATCTTGTTATGTATCCGCAGGTAATGCTCTTCATTGTAATTTTTATGATTCGTCTTGTTATTTTAAGAGAACTATTCAACTACTATTCAAAATGCTGTTCAATTCTGATTGCAATTTCACTACAGTTTATAAATACGGTGAATTTTCATTAATCCAGTGTTCAGCTATCTTTGTGTAGCCAATGTTGTCCATGGCCCAGCGAAAATTGTTTTACATCGTTCCCTCACCACAGATCAAGATTTGGATTTATCAAAGTATTTTACACAAAAAAACTTTGCATCTTGCAGCTCTCTCTCTCACATCAACGCACTCGGGGGTGTGCTAAATATGCAGCCCCACACGGCATATGGGTCTTGGAAAAACTTCCGCAAACCAGTATGGCTTGAAAATAAAATCGCCTAAGGCTTTTACATTGGGTGCATGGACTGGCAAAAAGAGTTTGGACGAAGTTTACAATTTACATCACTGACCATAGCTCTGAATGCCTGTCTTCGTGTGGGGTGGGCTATGTTTGCAGACGTTTTATGTTTTATTGTGTTTGATAATGGGCAGACAGCAAGCAGTGGGTTGACAAGCCGGTGAGGCTGGGGAGAAGTGGTGAAAGGAAACCGCAAATCACTTCAGTCAACTTGACCAATTCCGCATGCAGACAGGCATGCGGAACTGTTGATGTGCACTTTTAAGACTACTCCGGATGCGGTGTGAACTTTGGCCTTTGACAAGATTTGGTCTTGAACATCGACTCTTTTTGTTTTTTGAAATGGCGAATAATGTCAGTTGAATATTGTTGTTTTGTTTTATTTCAGATGGTTTTGTTTTGATTTTTTCAGATTGAAGTTGCTGATTTTGTCCAACATCTGCAGACACTTAAATGAACTATCGGGCATTGTTCATGTTCACCTGCTCGAAGTAAAACCATTAATCGCAGTTGTCATTGACGGCTATTGTTCACAGCTGCAGCAAGGCAAAAAAATATGGGAGCGAAACACAGAAAAATTCCCAACTGTACACAATTCACAAAAAACGTTCCAACTGGTAACATTCCTTGTTGCATCTCAAGCGTTTCCCACGTCCTTTTTTCGACGTTTCCGAATTTTTTTTTTCCGATCTTGTTTTTTCTTAACATCATTTTTTTTAATAATTCCGACTTTCGGCTATTTTTGGGGATTTTTGAGGGGACATTCCATCCACATGCCCCCCCCCCCCATTGTGATGAATCTGGCCATTCCCAGAGTCTAGTGTTCCGTATGGATTTTGGGCATTATGATGGACATTATTCCATATCGATTCTGAGCATCTGCCTGCCGCTGAACAAATATCAGATTAATAATGTCGTATCCACAGGACTAAAGATGATAGACTTGTTTCTCATGGTGTCCCTATGATTTTATCTGAGGGAATACCGCTGAAAAGAAAAGCATCCGTTGTCGACATCCCCCATTTACTGACAGATTTCTAACAGATTGTTCCATTGGAACATTTTGGAAGGTCATGGTGAGTTGACCCTTGAGCCGATTGGGAGCGTGGTTCAAATTTGCAAAAATATATCAAAAGGTGACGTGCTGGGGAGTACTTGTTCCAGGCAACAATGTCCAGACAATGCGTGCAGACATTGGGCTTGAAATTGGTAGCCGACACAAAAATGGTTGTATGAACCCGGTGGGAGCCCAATTTTGAGTGATTTTTCGACGTCCATAAAGTCTCTAGCCATAGGAGTTGGGTAGATTTTTCGTCGTGTTCCTCACAAGATCTGTTCAATATGATCTCTCGTTTCGAAATATGTTTGCAGCAGACGGAAGATCATGTTCTGCCTAACATGGCCAGCATGTCAGACATGTCTTCTCGGCAGGCGTCGGTAATCCGTTGTTGGAGGAGGCCCAGATCTCGGATTGTAACGGCGTAGACCTTGCTTTTGATGTGACCCCAAAATGTGAAATCCGGCGAAATGCGGATTGAGGTCCGGCGAGCGAGGTGACCATTCTACCGGCCCTCATCGCCCAATCCATCAATTGGGGAAGTGGTCATCGAAAAGAAGAAAACGGAATGTAGCACGTTACAACAACCTTGAAAGGCCGAACACGACGAAAAACCTCCCGAATTCCTTTGTGGACACCCTGTAAATGCCCGAATTTTGGCAGGTGGTCCTTTTCAGTAGTGAGCAATTTGCTATGAGACAGATTTGTGATCTGAGGAAGTACTCTCTTGCCCTCTTGCGGTTGCCAGCAGAAGGAGAGAGAAGCATTTGCGTGTACAGCGGCGAGAAATTAATTCTACCACATATGGTGGCTTTTCTCTCTCGAATTTTCGGGAAAATCTAAATCCCATCAAATTAGCATTTCAGCAATGATTTGACGCACATTTCCAAAAACAAAATCCGAATTCTTGATTCTGAAATCAACACAACTCCCCCAGCTTTGTTTGAAAGATCGAAAAACCGGCATGGACTTTTGGCACTAGTAATTTTCTCGCTACTGTACAGCGGCGAGAAAATTAATTCTACCAATTTACCACATATGGTGGCTTTTCTCTCGAATTTTCGGGAAAATCTCAATCCCATCAAAATTGGCATTGCATCAATGATTTGATGCATTTTTCCGTGCAACAAAATCCGATTTCTTGATTCTGAAAACAACACAAATCTCTCAGTTTTCTTTGAAAGATCGAAAAACCGGCATGTACTTATGAAAAAGATCGAAAAACCGGCATGTACTTATGGCACGAGTAATTTTCTCGCCACTGTACAATTATCCCATGTCTCTTCTCTTTTTACATGTGTTTCACGTTGGTTTTGCGGTGACCGTACAAAATTCAGTCCTGGTTGCCAGACAGTTGGATCAGAGGCAGTCACATGTTTAAAACTTAAAGCGGAGAAAATCAAAAAGGTGAGGATCAAATTTTTGGTGTGGCAACCTTCACGGTTGATGCCAAACTCCCGGAATTCGGATTATGATACTGTTTTCGTTTGGGGGTGGGGGAATTCCATTTCTATGGAGGAATTCGACCAGTTCGTATTGACAGTGCTTGATTTCTCAAAAATGAACTCGTGCGTCAGAATATTGCATTTCTTGTGGTGATGATTGTATGGGGTGGTGCAGCACCCCTTCAGGGCTCTGGGGGCGAGATCTTGGACATGGAGGATGTGTGGAGATGGAATACGAGAAGCTCTAAATTTGGGGAAACGTGGGGAACGAATTGGGTTCAAAATTACATATTACGGCACAATTCTCATAAAAAAAAAACAGTCGGCTACATTGTTGCAATGACAAAGTTGTAAATCAAAATCCATCCGAAACTTGTTGACCCACACGCCACATGGTTGCGACCATTCCAAGCGACAGGTGTGGTGTTGGCAAACTTTTGCAAGGACACCTTGCATCTGCCATGAATTGCATGCTCGGTTTGAACTTGTTAAGTGTACAGTAAATTGCAAAAAACCTGTTTCATTTACAGGGGGGATTGGGAGATGATGATTTCCATTTGCAAAATACTTGTTACATACGGGTTTTTCTGAAATAGTTGGCCATACTTCGTTTTCCGCATCGTGGTGACATTCTGAACAAAAAATGTAGAGTGACTTTTTGTCGTCCGATGACTTCTGGGGGCACTCACCGAAAAAAAACATGGGATCATACACTGCAATTCACGACATCACCTTTAGATCGCGAAAAATCACCTGGAAAATAAATTGCTAAACGAAGTCAATGCTAAATATTACACGCAGGGATGGCAGATAATGCATTCTCTACCACTCCTGCATGTGTTGATTAGCATTTGCTTTGTTCTGCAATTTGTTTTATAGGTGCTCTTTACTGACCTCAAGGTGATGTCGTGAATTACAGTGTGTGGTCCCATGTTTTTTTTCGGTAAGTACCCCCAGAAGTCATCGGACGACAAAATGTCACTCTACATTTTTTGTTCAGAATGGTACCACGATGCGAAAAACGAAGTATGGCCAACTATTTCAGAAACACCCTGTATATGGAGACGTAAGGGAAGAAGGTGATTTCCTTTTGCAAAGTGATTATTGTTCGCTGGTTGTCCCATCTAAGCCAATATGTGTTACAAGGATTTTGAAAAAGGAAATCATCATCTCCCATTCCCCCTGTATATGCAACAGGTTTTTTGCAACGTCCTGTACACTTAACAACTTCAAACCGAGCATGTAATTCATGGCAGAAGCAAGTTGTTCGCCTTGCAAAAGTTTTCTGACACCACACCTATCGTGAAAGTTGAAAATGCTAATTTGGAATGGTCGCTACCATGTGGCATGTGGGTCAACAAGTTTCTGATGGCTTTTTAGACAACGTTGACCCTTTGTCCCCTTGAAGAATGTGATTCCCTTTTGCAAAATACTTGTAACACATATTGGTTTTGTCCACATCTTCCATTACGTCTCCATATGTGTAAAAAGTATTTTCAAATGGAAATCATCATCTCCCATTCCCCCTGTATATGAAACAGGTTTTTTGCAACGAGCTGTACATAGTTTTATGTACGGCTTGCTGTTAAAAATCACTTCATTATTTGAAGCCCGTTTTAAAATGCTGTAAAAATGAGCATCACATCAATGTTCAAAAAGGACAGGTTTCAGAGAAAAGCCTACCACTCGCAAATTGAAATCTTGGAGGTTGTCACTGTACGTGAATAATTCAGCTGCTGTTTGTGACCAGGGAAGTCATCACCTCTTGTCATATATTGCTGTGTTCTGCTCAAGATTGTTCAATTTCCGTTAGCCAAGGAGAATGTCAAAAGCATGGCGTGTTGCTGACTCCTTGACCCAGACCCCAGATCAGCTTCTGATGGATTTATCTCAGCTGGAGTGTCACTTCAAGTGGCACTCAGAATTCGGCACACGCTCCCGAGATGGGATCCTCATGACCAACGCCGGCATGTTGCAGGAAATTGCAGAAGAGACGGCGCATTCGGAACTCCAAGAAGACTACAGCAAGTTCGTCCTGTTCTCTCTCTACCTCACAAAAAGTTACTTCCATGCAATGTGTGAGGAGTACCATGAGGCCTTAGTTCAGTTAAACACTTGCAGCAGGGCAATTCAACATCCTGACCTAGTGCCGATCAAGCCTGGTCTGCAGTATGTTTTGATGTCCAATATGTTGCATATCTATTCCAAGTTGGGCAGATTTGACATCGTCGAAAAACTTATCGAATACTTCAAGCACGCCTTCGAAAAACTGGACGGCAAACAGCAGTCTGCCATATTCGCCCTCAAGGGACACGGTTTTGCCAAGTTTGGTCCGCATCTGGAGTTTGAGAAGGCAATTGAGATCTTTGAAGTTGCCATAGAACTTGACCCGTCTTCACCAGAGTTGCATTATCTTTTGGGGAACCAATATGCCAAGAAACGTCGTCGCGATAGCCACCGAGGCATGCCCAGCAGAGAGGAAATCAATCACTTGACCTTTGCTTCCAAGCATGGAAATTGCTCCTTCTTCAAGATGATTCTGGCCCAAACTCTTCAAGATATGTCTGTTTCGACCGTCCAGAAGGCCCGAACTGTTCAAGGCGGCATGTCCTGCATGGAAGCAGAGTTAGATAAGTTGTACGGCATGGTCGTGGCATTATTCAAGGAGGCATTGCACATGAATCCCAACTGTGTTTCGACCAACTCCCTTTGTGCCAAAGGCCTGATGAGGATGCCGCATCGGTACCGGGATCTAGATTTAGCTGAAAAGTGCCTTAGGACAGCCTTGACCTTGCAGCCCAATAGCAACTTAGCAAATTATTCCATGGGGAGATTTCAGGAGTGTGCCATCCATAACCTATCCGAAGCAATGAAGTTTTATCACATATGTGTGAACTCACCATTCGGCCATCTGGCTGCAGAGAATGACCTCATCCGGCTAAAAGCTGCAAGGATTCGTGGTTACGTAGAAACTCTGATGGAGCACGATCTCAAAAGACTTTTGACGAAATACCCACATCGTTGCGACCAAAATCATGTCTGCTTGCAATTGGGATCATTCTATCGTTATCATGAGCATGACATCAGGAAATGCATGGAACAATATTTCAAGGCTATGGAATTTGAGCCATCTGCACAGATCTTGTTGGTGAGTGGTTACGATTTCACACGAGTACAGGATGTGCTATCAGCTTGTTTTGAGCCGTTTTTCGCTTTCGAAGCCCACTGCTTGCACATGTGCAGGCATATGCGATTCTCTCCAACAGAATCTCATTTTGTGGCAGCAGGTGCAGCAGTTTAAACCTTTCGCAGATTCACGAGTTTATCCCTGTTCATTCACACACATTCTGGCCAGTTCAGAACTTGGATGTTACCGATCTTTTCAAAAAGAAAACGACCAGGTATGGCGTATTACCTCTTTTTTTAACAAATTCTCATCCAGATGCCCCCCTTTTGGAACCATGAGCAGTTTCAATTAGCGATCTCCATTTTTTGTTTGTGCGATCCGACCCCATGCAACTGCTCTTGTCTTAACAACTGAAAAAAAATATGGAACAGAACTGAGGTAAGGGAAAGTGGGGTAAAGCAATCAGTTATCTCCGAAGTCCGAATCGATAGGCGTCTTACAATCTATGTTGAGGATCAGGGATTAAAATGTGCCGGAACGCAACGGAACGGCGTTCCTGCCCGCCCTGGCCGAGCCGGAACGGCGTTCCGGCCTGCCCTTGCTCAGTCTGTTCCGGCCCTTTCAAAGTCACACGTGCGTTCCAGTGAAACTTTGAAAGGGCCAGACTTTGAATGAACCTTTCACCGCGTCAAAGCATACTACCACAACACCGCAGATTGGCAGGAACAAAGCAGATTCCGAAATTGCTATTTTTCAGAGAGCCCAATTTGGAAATTACAAAAAGGGCAACCTTATCTATTCTTCGAACGTAAGACGAACGTCCGGTCAGGGTTGGCCAAATGGACATGAGACTGGAATTGCGTTTAATTGCGAACAAAGCTGGAAGAAAAATGAAGCAGAAGTGGATTGGTGACGAACTGCATCATCTAAAATTGTTCAATTTTTGATTGGACCAATTTTACTGGGATTCCAGAACTCCACTGAGTGGACCAGGGCTGCACTCTCGATTTCCTCGTCCGCTGTGGCTCATGAGACACCACCACACATTTCAGAAATGATTTTTTCTGTGCTCTCATGCAGGGACTCTTTTAGGGGGACATCGGCCTCCACGTCGACAAATTCCCTGCCATGGCTCTCTTGCCCTTCCCTCGATTGGCTTGCCCTGGTGGGTAATTTTGCTTCTGGAACACCAATTTTGCTTCCAAAATTAACCCTAAAATTTTAAAAATCCTTCAGCTTCTGGGGGGCTCCGCCTGCCAGACCCCCCGCCTGGGGTGCTGCCCCTTGGAACCCCGCTGGGACTCTGCCACAGACCCCGATTACTGGGGGGCTCCGCCCCCCAGACCCCCCGCCTGGGCTGCGCCCAGAGATAAGATGCCCTTTTTGTGCGTATGCGTTCCGGCCCTTTTTCTGGACACTTTAATCACTGTTGAGGATTCAGTTGTGGTCTGGCGTACTGCGATGTGCATGAAAATTACGACCTTTCGGCAGAGTGAATGAGAGTACAACTAAACGGGCTGTGGGTCGATTCATACCTGCCAATTTCCTATTGACCTGTGCAAAAATGTTCCCTTTTAATCTGAAAATCGAATGTCTTGAGTGATGCATTGGTAGCCATCAGAATTTAAATGTCACATCATGATGAAGGTAGATTCCTTTGACGGGAAGTTTTGCTCACCCTCGGCACAAGTGTGCCCACATTCATGCGTGCAGATGTCAAAAGAACAAACTTAATTTGGGCAACCACTGTGAAATCCCAGGTGGTTGGAGAAATATTCTGTCCGAGAAGTACAGAGAAGAAGACAATTTTGTGTACTGACACCATATTCGTTTCCATTTTCATAAATCATTGAGGCACCTGTTTCAAAAACCTTGGTTTTTCTATTCGATGTGCCTTTGGTGTGCTGTGACTGCATCATGCTGTGATACTAACTTGTCTGCAAGACGGACAGAACTGATTTTTTCTCTGTACACTTTTTGAGACATTGCCTTGCCAATTTTCGTTTTTGGATTTTGGGCGAAGGGAAAGCAGTCTTGCGAAAAAGCCTACAAGTGAGGACGAGTGATCAGCTTTTGTGGACGAGTGATCAACAAATTCCGTAACCTTCTTGGGTTGACAACTTTACCTCATCATAACACACTGTTTTTTTTTTTTTTTACTTTCCCTTCCACAATGCCCGCATTGATTCTGTTTTCCAACCAAGAGAATCATCTGCGAGAACGGGTTTTTTCTGGTAGAGTGCACTTTAGGTGGTGTCTTTTGGATTTTGGTGCTTCTTTCATTGGCAACAAGGAAAATAGTCTTTCAAGCAGATGGGACCTTCAGGGAAGTACCAGAAAATCATTGGCAACCTGTATTCTGCTATATTCCTGCCCACAGCACAGCCAAAGTTTGGTGACACTGTTACTTACCAGTGCTCTCGTTTTTATTTTCCAACGGGCAGAATCATTGGTATATCGGAGGAAGAAAGAACGAAACTCTAAACATTTACGATCTCCTTGAGGAAGGGTTGGTGGATCTGTTGAACGAAGCCAAAGCCAGTGGGAACCACGATGATCGAAAGATGTACGAAGAAAAGCTTTTCGTTGTCCGCGGAAATGCGGCAAAACACAATGATGCGGGAAAGAAATTTGGCACCAGCAATAAATGAGCTAGCCAACTGTATACCTACTCTTTGAAAGTGAAGTGATGTGTACAGGTATTAACGATAAAATTGAGCCCTATACGGAAGGAATGGGCTCCCGTTCAAGCAATGTGTTGTTGCCTAGCAACCCCCGTAATTTTGAATCAAAACAACTCACACCGTCTGAAAACTTCTGGGGTTGCTAGGCAACAACACATTGCTTGAACGGGAGCCCATTCCTTCCGTATAGGGCTCAATTTTATCGTTAATACCTGTACACTGCAAATGAAGTGAGATAAGAGAAGAAGTGAAAGGATTTAATATCTCTTGATTTTTGCTGTCTCTCGATTTTAACTGTTCTTCTGAAAAATCAATATAAAACGATTTTAAAATGTTTTATGATTTTAAGATTTTAGATATTTTGGATATATTTTGAAAAGATTTAGATATACAAGGTGATTCGCTCAACGTCACTCAAAATTTAATTGAATAGAGAAATCGTCGTCCGAGATTGTTGCTGCAGTAAGTGATTTTATAGTCTTCGATAGTGGATTTTGAATATTCTGGTCACGTTTGTCCTAGACCATCCCTTTTCCCTAAATCGCGAAGGGTAGTAAATAAATAAACACCTACAGCAGAAACCAGAGAGTGTGCTGCATGATGGATGGACTTGTAACAAGTTAGGGCAGCAACTTTCTAATTTGAACGTTACGCCTCCGATGGAACAGTTTCAAAGTTATCGATTGCGACCAGAAACACCCCTGTGCAGTTTGGGACAAGAGGTGGTCTTGGATATGTCTAAAACCTGTTTCTGTGACGCAAAAATCACTTACGGCAGCAACAACCTCCTGCCAGGATTCCTGGAAATATAAGCAATTTAATTTTGAGTATCCTCATGTGAATACCTTGTGTTTTTTTTTATTTGGAATTTTAGATGAATGTTTTTCGTTGTTTACATATTTTCAAAGAAAGTTTCTGTTTTTTTTTCAAAAGCTTTTAGACGGTGCCAATTTGTAAAAAATAGATTTGAAATATTTTGAATCTCGCAAGTTTTTTACTGTGTTTGTGGAAAATCAATTTGAAAGATCAAGTTTCAGATCGTCGATAACATTTTTCAAAATCGTAACTACAAAAATACCGTATTTCAGCAAAATAGCTAGAATTGTTGCTAAACATGTGTTCTTCGACATATTTAAAAATTGTATCTCAGTATACCTTTGTTCAAGAATTCTGCACATTTGGGGTCCCGATTTGAACATTTAACAGCATTGAAATCTGGTTTCGTTTTTTGGCTCTCCTGTAAAGTTGGGAAAAAACACTTACGATTTTGTAATATGTTACCGACGAGATTATTTTCATAATTTAGATGACTTTCTCATTGTCAACAAACAATTTAAATTTTTCATATTTTGAAAGATTTTCGATCTCCTATTTTAGCCATATTTATAAAAAATCAATGTGAATGATCTCAGATATTTTCTGTATTTTCGAAAGATTTATTTTTATTTTTTTGTTACGAATATTTTTCATTCTTCGATATTTGCAAACAGGTAGAAATTTTCAGTGTCTTAAAATGATAGATCGCTGATTTTTTACTTTTTGTGGAAATTTCGTGTATCTACGAGTGTTTGGGAAAAATCAATGTGAAAATTTTTGGATCTTCCGAGTTTTTTCTGTGTGTGAAAAGGTAATGTGATTGATCTCAGATATTTTCTTTTTTTTTTCAAAATATTCAGATTTTTGTGTGGTTCTTGAGTCGTGCACCAATGTCTCATTTTGCCGTGTTTGTTTTCGGCGGAGTTTCTGTTCAGCTGCACATTCTCCAGTCATGTTTCCTCCTGAGAAACAGGTGGGGATTTTCGGTGGACCAAAGGCACCAGTTGTGCCAATTGAGCTGGCCACTCAACAAAAAAAAAACCTTCGCCGTTGAAGCAAATTCCGTAGAGAAGAGAAGGCTGGTGTTTGCCAGCAACATGTCCCCATTAGCTCCCAGAAATATCGGGGTCATCATTGGCCAGTCCTTGGAGAATCTTCATTTTGTAGAGCCTGAATTTGTGTTTGTGTAGGATGTGCAGAACGGAGTGGTGACTGATTAATTCCTGAGGCATGGCCCAGGCGACGAATGGCTCTTCCTACAACCAATTTGTGTATTTCATCGGTGGCATCTGGGGGTTTCCCAAGCGACAACTGGCCCTTCCCACAACCTCCAATTTATGCATTTCAACGGTTGCGTCTGGGAATTTCCATGAGCAGAGGACGTCGACAACACCTCATGTGAGTTGAAACCTGGCAGTCAACCTCTGCATTGTTTTGTGTGCTGGATGTCAGGAAACTTCTGAGCAAACGCTGCCGTAGTGTTCCATGCATTCCAGCGACATTCACAAAACAGTGAGATCATTTCGACAGGCTGTGAGAACACTTAAGAAGCAACCAAAAAGTATTTTTCTTAGCGCTCTCCAAATGCACTGTGCAGTGCCTTTCCTTCAGCTGAGACCATGCGACAACCTTGTATTATGTCGTGGATCCACCTGTTATTCGTATTGCTACGCGGCTCGAGTGCACCTGCAAAACTCAGAAAGCAACAACGGACGCCACGTTGGTGCATGACTTATGGGCCACACTGTATTTTTAAAGATTCAGAGATATTTTCGTGATTTAGATATTTTTTTCATGATATTTACCAATAATTGGAAATGTTTTTTGTTTTGAAACGATTTTAGATTTCCGATTTTTGTATTTGTGAATATGCTTTAGTTTAATCTCATTTGAGTGATTTGATTGTCAAGCAGAAATACAATGTTTGCCAGAGTTACATTTGTTTTCCATTTTTGGGTATCTTGTTGGGAGTTCTGTATCAAATCACGAACGCATGGTGCCGGAAAAGAATAATGTACCACAAATTTGGAAAATGTGGGTGTGTACCAGGTGTGGGTGCATGGGGAGAGCAAGCGCTACCCCTTCCTTGGGAAAACATCCTTTTTTAATGCATGGGAATCCCACAATGTTACACCCAAAATGAAGCAAAAATTTCTGTTTCTGGGGGAGTCATTCCCCCAGATCCCATGTCAGAAAGCTCTGCACCTTTGAACTGTTCATGGGGTCTTGCCCCAGGACATGCTAAATGGTACAAATGGTACATTTGTACAAATGGTACTAGTTACTACATTTCCAATGATGTCGGCAGTGTTCCTCTGGAACGGTGGCGCTTTCATTAAGGTTACTTTTAAAGCAGTGGAATTCACAATGAACACCAGTGACAGCAAACCGTTCACTTGCCGTAAAAGTGACTCAAAAACTTGTCATCCCGCAACTGAAGTCCAAAAGTTGGTCCCAACGTTTTGCCATGAAGCAACTCCACACATCCTGAAATTACAGCCTTCAGATTGGATCTTCCTTCATGTGAAAGTGTCTGGAAAATGGCACAGGATGTGGATTGATCTCAAATTTCTCTCGCAATTGATTCTGACTGGCTGTTGAGTCCTGGCCAAGGGTGGGTGTTTTGACCCTGCTTTTTGGCAGCTGACCAGAAGGAGACAAGATTCAGCATCAAGAGGTCGCATTTCGCACCGCATCACGTGGTCGCGTTTCTCCAGGGTTGGGCAGCGGAACCAAGTTGAGTATCGCCACTGGGCACTGCTGCCATTTGCCACCGTGAAAGCAAAGCTACAACCAACTGCAACTCCGACTATAGCAGGAAGTACGAGGAAAGAACTGGCAATTGTCAAGGTCAATGGAAGTGAAATGCAACCAAGATTGCTGCAACAAGTTGTATGCATCGCAACAGTTGGTCGGAATCTCAAAAACGAGGTCTTGCTATTTCCTTTGATGGTATCGCTAAACATACATACATACAGTCTGATGGGGTGTTAAACATACCCGTAATGGGGTGGTAAACATTCCCTCTTAACACGGGAAAAGGTTCTGGTAGTGGTTCCATTAAAGTAAGAAGACCCAGTGCAGATGGCAGCTTTATGGAAACCAGGGGCACAGCAGCGAAAAAAGGGCACATGAAGACGTGCGTGATTCCAGGTGCAGGTCTCAGACCGAGGCCACCAAAGATAGGGCTTAGCTGGATCAGCAGCGCCTGCGGGGCGCCAAGGGACAGAGCCACTGCCTAAGGTTTGGGGACGAAGTTTCCAAAAGCTCAAGTTTTTTTTTTTTCATAATTTGCCGCTTCTGCAAACAGTCGATCAGAGACTTTTAGTACATACCGTCTCGTGAGTCCGGTCAGATATTTTAAACAATATTTCGTCAGGTGAAGTTCAACAAATTGCACACTGGATAACGAAGAACAGAAGTTCACAATCACTCAGGATAATTGGTGTCCATCTCCGAATATTTTCTGAAAAATTCCTGCATGAAATTCGATTATTGTCATTGACCAATGCAAATCCAAGCTGGGCCATGGTTACACAAAAATGGTTGGACAAAAATAGTCCTGAGAGGAAAGGCCATTCATTTTTTTGTTGGATGTCCACTTGTGTTAGATGTGGACGTCCACGAACGTCCGTACCACGTGTTGGTGGTTGTAATTTTACATGCTCTTGAAAAAAGTATCGGAGCAGAAAAAGCAGGTGCACGACCCTCCCTTCTCCACGCCACTGGTGAAGATCATACTTTGAGAGTAGTGAATTGCAAGTTGATGCTTGCTTTGTGCCTTGTGGAGAGTAAAAGTGGCATGTGACTTCTTTTTCTCTTCTAAAAAGGGAGCATCTTTTTGTGTGCAAAAAGCCCCTCTGGACTCTGGACAACTTCAGAGGAACAACGAACGGCACATCAAAGGGTAAAAAAAATTGGATACTTTTTTTTGTAATTTGTTGTATCCGTTTTGTTTTCTGAATTGCTGTTTGATGGCCGTTTTTGCAAATTCAGATCTTTGTTTTTTAATGTTCCTGAATAAAAGATAGAAATGATTTTGAAAAAAATTGAAAGAATGAATTTTTGGTGTTCTGGTTGTCGGTGACACAGGCGAGAGTTCCCAGGCAAACCTTAAAAAACTTGATTTCAAAAATGGACCTTGAAAGCTTGAAAAAACTGAATTTAACGATTTTTTTGGTAAAACCCTCGAAAGTTGTCATCCACTAGCATGTGGACCTGTTCTTGTGAGATTACTTTGGCCTTTGAGGTACTATATCTCCCAAACATACCTCCCACTACAGCGGAGAGATCAATGCGGGGTTAACGCTAACTCCGAGTTGCGATTTAAATTTTTAACATTGAAGTAAATGACGAAGATTTGCCTCGCAAGTCGGAGTTGGCGTTAACCCCGTGATGATCTCCCCGCCGCCAGAAGCACAATCCCTTGGGACCCTGCTGGTTGTGCCACCACATACCCCACTTTTGTGGCGAACGGCCACATGCGTGCCGCATTCTGCCACTGTAGAAAGCCTTGAAAACCTGAAGAAAAAAACTTGGAGTTGAAAACATTGGAGTTGGGTATGGTGGGTTAGGTTAGGCTAACCTTACCCATAACTCCCGCGTGTAGTGATAACGGCAGTGATGTGAGTACCCGACGACAAGGGTGACATTTTTTATTTTATTTTTTTTTGCAATTTTCTTTTTCTTTTTCTTTTTCTTTTTTTTTTTTTTGTTTTGGCCAGTAGTCACTCGTTCTATTCCTTTGTATTTTTGCACGGAACTGCAACGGGTTCACTTTTCATGTGTCCAGTGTGCATTTTGTAGTTTAAATTAGCATTTTATAGCAACTTCCTTCCGAAGCAATCTAGAGTTATTGAAGCAGATCCAAGACGTGGAGAAGCGAAAGGTGTTTTTTGTCTCCGAGAATCCCTATGATATTTTTTGAGGGAAATCAATGTCATGGCAGGAAATCGTGTTTTTCGATTTTTCCGTTCTCATTTCCCAGCCAATCTGCTTGCAGAAACACATTTGGTGTTTTGTATCATCTGGTTGAATGGAAAAAAATGTTGATTCCGATCCGGCGGTGCCAAGGTTGATCAGATGGAGAGTCAGAACTCTTTTCAATTTCAACAAAAAAAACCTCTGGTCATTCTCTCCGTTTGTGCAACTTCTCACTCATTGTGGCATGATCCCTTTATGTTTCAATAAATCCAAATGCCTCGGGATTTATTTTCAGGTGATCAAGGATTTTTTTTTCATTTCAACTGTTAAAATAAGAAAAAAGCAAAAGTGATCTTTCAGTCGCTGGACCTTATTGGGCCGTACCGGGGCCCCACAGTTTTTAGGGTTTGAGGGAGGGCTCATCCATTTTTTTTTTTTTTAGATTATTTCGGCAAAAATTAAACCATTTTCAGAAAATGGTATCCTTTTTATATGGAACAGACGCTGCTCTGCAAGTCTTCTGTCTCACAATTTTTGACAGTTGCATTGCTTTTCGTGTTATCTCTGACATAGCAATGGATGATCACAATTATTCGAATGTAAATGTTGAAGCTCCAACTTTTCTCTCATCGTTCTTTCACTGTGGTGGAAAATAAACATCAAAAAGTACATTTTTGTGCAAATTGTGCATTTTTATAGTGCAAACCCTGCTCTACAAGTTTTGTCTCCACATATTTTTGGTATTTGGCACTGCTTTTCATCTAATTGCTTTTTTCCAGTACGAAGGTCACAATTGTGTCGTTGTTTATTGGGGAAAATGCACTTTTAAACTTATTTATATCGCAAATTCTTTTTCGACTGTTTTTTAACATTCCTAGTGGCATATATCTATTGATTTTAATGCCCTGACTATGAAAATTTGAACTGCTATGTTTTTTTGGCTGCTCAATCAAGTGGCATTGTCAGATATTTGATAGCTATCTTCTTTTTTCCATAGGTTTTCCAAATTTAGCCACTACAGAGGCAAAGCTGCGCTTAAACGCTGTTGTCACATTGTCCACTCTGTTTGCCAGGTGAAGGCTGCAGATGCCGGCCGCTGATTAGGAAGCTGCAGTTGAGCTTTGGGTGCCGTGCTAGTAGATGCTGCCAGCCTTCCTGGTTGCTGACGTCTAGAACAAGTGAAAAAAGCAAGTGCTTGATGGTAGACATCAACACAGAAAGGTTTCTTCCGGGAAAAAACGCCTGTATCACCAAAGCCCAACAACAGCTAGGCCGTCCGTAGGGCGTAGCCGCGCTTGACTTTAAGGCTCTGTAACACAACCATCTTCAGGGAAATAACGACCACCTAGAAACAGCGCACCATGTTTTTGACTCGCAACGACAGGACAACTTTGTTTTGCCAACCAAACAGATTCCGTTTCATTTGTAGTGCCCAAAATTGAACGTTCTGCGAATCAATAACATTGAACATTTTGCCATTTGTTGCAAACAACTTTCGGTGTTGACATTTTCAGCATGAACAAAACACATTTTTCAATTACGGACATTATCCGACTTGATAAAAATGTTTTTTTTCGTGTCATTTTGAGCCCCAGAGCAACTGTCTATACTTGCCAGTGCTAGTTAAATGATCGAATGAGTGCAACGATGGGAAACAACATACTTATCTTGCATCTCGAATACCATATGAGGTGGGGCTGGGGACTCAAATTTTGTGTGATAACTTGAAATAGGATATGCAAATGTGTGCCAAGTTTCAATATGATTGGATACTTGTATCCGACTTACCATTTTTGGGCTCCCCTCCCCTTAATGACCATCATGGAGCATGGTGATTGAAACTGTTCAGGACGTACACCCTCTGACTTGTAGATAATTATCTTGTCATTAACTTGGGATAATTTTTGTCTGCATAACATGCATTTCTGCATTAAAAAAAATCACTTGCCCCAAAAACTCCGTGTCCCAAAAGGTCTTCATGGCGAAAGTAATTTCAAAGCGAGAGTGTAAATTTCGGAACGAAATTTCCGCCATCTCCAAGTTAAATTCATCTGAAAAGTGAAAAGTGGTCACCAGCGGACCTCATTCCTTTGGCACTCTTTTCTGTAGAGTGCAAAAAAGACCCCTATTCATGTTATTTTTCTTTTACCATAGTAATTTTCACAGATGGTTCTGAATTGAGCAATGTCATTCAATGACAATGACGTCTTGGCAGATGCAAGTGGCATCCCAAAAACGTCGAAGCTGGCAAGCTCCTTGATACGGACCCAAGATCAGTTACTGACAGATCTGTCTCGACTGGAGTGTCACTTCAACTGGCACACGGAATTCGGCGAAAGATCCCGAGATGGCACCCTTCTAACATACGCTGACATGCTGCAGGAAACTGCTGAAGAGACTGCTCATTCAGACCTCCAAGAAGACTACAGCAAGTTTGTCCTGTTCTCTCTGTACTTGACCAAAAGCTATCTTCACGCCATTTGTGAAGAGCACCATGAAGCCCTAGATCAGTTGAACACTTGCAGCGCCACAATTGAACATCCTGACCTAATGCCCATCAAGCCCGGCCTCAAGTATGTTTTGATGTCCAACATGTTGCATATCTATTCCAAGATGGGCAGATTTGATATTGTCGAAAAACTTATCGAATACTTCAAGCACGCCTTTGAAAAACTGGACGGCAAACAGCAGTCTGCCATATACGCCCTCAAGGGACAAGGTTTTGCCAAGTTTGGTCCGCATCTGGAGTTTGAGAAGGCAATTGAGATCTTTGAAGTTGCCATAGAACTTTACCCGTCTTCACCAGAGTGGCACTATCTTTTGGGGAACCAATTTGCCAAGAAACGTCGTCGCGATAGCCACCAAGGTATGCCCAGCAGAGAGGAAATCAATCACTTGACCTTTGCTTCAAAGCACGGAAATTGCTCCTTCTTCAAGATGATTCTGGCCCAAACTCTTCAAGATATGTCTGTTTCGACCGTCCAGAAGGCCCGAACTGTTCAAGGCGGCATGTCCAGTGTGGCAGCCGATTTGGGCAACTTGTACGGCATGATCGTAGAGTTGTACAAGGAGGCATTACGCATGAATCCGAATTGCGTTGAGACCAATGCCCGTTGTGCCAAAGGCCTGATGAGGATGCCGCATCAGTACCGTGATGTAGATTTAGCTGAAAAGTGCCTGAAGACAGCCTTGACCTTGCAGCCCGACAGCAACCTGGCAAACCACACAATGGGCCATTTCCAGGAGCGTGTCATCCGTAATTCATCCGAAGCGATGAAATTTTACCAGATTTCTGTGGACATGCCAGGCGGGAATTCTGGTGCCGAGCACGATCTCATCCGGCTGAAAGTATCGACGATTCGTGGTTATGTTGAAACTCAGATGGAGCACGATCTCCGGAGACTTTTGACGAAATACCACATCATTGCGACCAAAATCATATCTGCTTACAATTGGGATCATTCTATCGTTATCATGAGCATGACATCAGGAAGTGTGTGGAACATTATTTCAAGGCTATGGAATTACAGCCATCTGCGCAAATCTTGTTGGTGAGTTGGCTGCGATTTTTCATTTCTATCACAAAGCTTTGGTGTTTCCTGGCCTGTTGTGAGTCGTTTTTTTGTCAGTTTCGTATCCCAAGCATGTAGTAGCAGTCCGGCAACAATCTTACCAAATTTGGCCCCACAGAAGAATCTCATTTTATGGCAAGAGTAGCTTCATTGCGAGACATAATGCAGGATCTTAAGTCCTGTGAATGATGCTTATGGCAAGTTCGAAACTTGATTTCAAAAGTAAAAAGATTAGGAAAAATGATGGGCAGAAAATTTGGTTAATTATTTTGTGAAAAAATGCGGATGTCGTGCATCCATTCATGCTGTTGCAGGATGGTACATGATACATCCCCATGCACCAAGATCTAATCCGGAAAATCTCGAGTCTGCCTTTCTTGCACCACCACCCGTTTTGATTGAGAATATTTAAATCTCCCATAATTTTTCAGCGATATGTGGAAAATTAACTGGTGTTTACCTAAACTGGGTGGGGGGAAAACTGTTTACCCATTGAAATGTTAATATTTTTTCATTAAATGATTTTCAAGTAGGGGGTAATTACGCCCTGTGCTCCCCGCAAATCACGGCCTGATTACAACCTGATGCAAGCTAGTGTGACCATATTTGACACTTGGTTTCCATTTGATGCATGTGGTGATATAATGAATCAGGTTCTCACAGTTGGTGAAAATGGTGGCACAAAGGACGAAGTCATAGAAAAGGTCTAAAACAACCAACAGAGTCAGGATCAAATGAGTCTTGATATCTTTGGGAGTGATTCTTTTCTGGTCCTTTGGCGAACTGGGATATTTGCTTGAAAATTTGTGAACTTTCGGCAGTTTTCAGACAGTGCAAGCCTGACTCATGCCTCACCGGAAATGACCATTTTGTGAGACACGTTTTTCCCAACATAATCATTGCTCATGTATTGTGTGTTGTTTTCATGGATTCTTCACAACAGTCAGGATGATCAACTCGGTGATCTACAAAAGTCACGGAAGATGATACTGAAGAGAAATCGGAAAATCGTCTGAGAATATAGGGATTGATGGGAGTTTCCGGGCATTTGTGATTTTTTGCTTGATTTCGATACACATATCCTCACTTGCAATGCTCAAAGATTGATGTTCTTATGAGTATTTAAACCACACTGGGAAAGAAATGACGGAAAATATGGGTATGCCAGAACTGTTTTGTCGGGGTGGTGCACTTTCGCAGGAATTTGTGCATAGTCGATTTTAGTTTTTTGATTGCTGTAAGGGAGCTCCTGCAACTAGCATTCTAATTGATTTGTTAGCTAACTCCTGCAACCGGCATTCTCATTGATTTTTATTTTCCAACCGACAGAATCATCGGTATTTCCCTGGAAGAAGGGACGAAACTCTAAACATTTATGATCTCCTCGAAGAAGGGTTGATTTATCTGTTGGACGAAGCCAATGCCAGTGGAAACTACGACAATCGAAAGATGTACGAAGAAAAACTTACAGTTGTCCGCGAAAATGCTGCGAAATACAATGGCGACAAATTTGCCGCCAACAAATGAATGAGGCAACTGTGTCCTCTCAATTTGATTTATGTGAACATCAAGTAGGATTGAAAAGTATGTGAAAGATTTTAAATCCACCGACGTGTTATTTGTGAAAAATGAATGTGAACAATTTTTCCAGTTTTTGCAGTCAAATGTAAAAACTCACAGAGTGAACGATTTAGAATCTCCAAATTTTAACTTTCATTGTGAAAAATTGATTCGAAAAGTTTAAAAGATGTCCCGATTTTTTACCTCCGTGAAAAATCATTGTGAAGCATTTGAGGTCTTCATTTTTTTAGTGTCTGGAAAATCAAAGTGAAAGATTTAAGACCTATTCAGTCTTTTGCGAAAAACCATGAAAAATTTAAGATCTCCTGATTTTTGTGCCATCTGTAAAAAATTTATCCTGGAAGATTTGGGATCTCCGAATTTGAATGGTAGCTGTGAATTTTAGTGTTCTTTGTGAAGATCTTTGAATTTTTCAATATCTGAAAAAATCGTGAAGAATTCAAGATCTCCCAATTTTTACTGTCCTTTGTGAAAATATATGTGAAATATTCGAGATCTTTTTACTTTTTACTTTTTTTTGCTGTTAATTATCAGAAATCAATGCGATGGATTTTTATTTTCCCAAATTTTTACTGTCGTTTGTGGAAAATTAATGTGAAGGATGAAAAATCAATTCTGAAAAAACATAAAAATGAGATATCAGAACAATCTTTACAAGATTAGATCTCCTGAATTTTATTTATCGTAATTCGTGAAAAATCAATGTCAAAGATTTGAGATCCAACTTTCCTGATATCACCATGAGAAATCAATGAGAAAGATTCAAGATCGATAGGTTGATTTTTGCAGCATTTGTGAAAAATCAACATGAACAAAACAAAATCTCAATTGGACATCATTTTGTAAAAAATAGGCATGGAATATTTGGTATCTCCAGATTTTTTACTCACTTGTGAAAAATCAGTGTGTGTGCGTGCGTGCGTGCGTGTGTGCGTGCGTGCGTGTGTGCGTGCGTGCTTGTGTGATTTAAGATGTTCCCATTTTTGCTGTCATTTGTGCAATTTCATTTGTGCGAGTAATTTTTGTTTCCTATTTGAGATGATTCTGCGAGGCAGATTTTTTGTTTGCTGGCTACCTGTGATTATGTGCCTTTTTTCATTAAAAACGACATTAATTGTTTTATCAAAAAATATCGTCTATTTTATCTCCAAAATATTTTTCAATGTTATTTTGTTGAGTTTTTATTTTTCATATCCACTGTTGTGTGCAACATTTTTGGGAACAAAACAAAACATTGAAAATTTTTTGACACTGTCTTGGTCGGTATTTTATTGTTTTGTATTTTTGAAAT
>JASGXE010012537.1:0-38400 GCA_030068105.1 Sinentomon sp. SZTP_YWyxl
TATTTTAACTTTATTCCTCTTTCCCGCTGGGTTGGATTTGGGATCCGCGCTTTTTAAAGCGGATCCCAACACGTCGATGAGTGAGGCGAAAGGCCAGAGGCCCGCCTCAGAGACCCCAGTCTATCCCCCCCCCTTGTCCGGACGTATACACAGCGTGATGGGCGGGTTAACCCTGAAAACTGTCCGGACGTTCAATACACAGCGTGACGGGCGGGTTGGACCGCCGTCTATAATAGTGGTCTTTTTCCAAATATCGCTGAAAAGTCTGCTTTCGGGACGCGCCTTCAGGTCGCGTCGTCAGGCCTCCACAGGCGACCAATGGCGTGTCTGCTTTCCGGACGCGATGTTTCTCGGATTGAAGACCTGAACTCGCGTTTAGGTTTTGGAGGTCTGATGACGCGACCGGAAAGCAGACAACATTTTGGTTTTGAAGCACATTTTGGGGGGTTCAAGCGCATTTTGGTACACTCCAAATCCATTGCTCGGACTCATTTTTTTCGTCATGAGCAACCCAAACGTTCGAAAACAAACCAATGTGTTGAACAAACGATGTCGACACCGCAAATTTTGGTATTTTGCGGCGTGCACACCTCGGTTCGGACAGTTTGCACCGTCGAAAAATTCGTCCGGACGTGAGACATTCCGCCGGCGCAATGTCTCACGTCCGGACGATCTTCCCCCGGCCCCCTGGAAAATTGTCCGGACGTATACACAGCGTGATGGGCGGGTTAACCCTGAAAACTGTCCGGACGTTCAATACACAGCGTGACGGGCGGGTTGGACCGCCGTCTATAATAGTGGTCCGATTCCAGGACAACTACGCCTGCCTGAGACATGCAACTGAGCGAAGTGTAATTTTGTGAGAGGATGAGCTCTGCTCCTTTGCACAAACGTTTGGGCTAATATCAGCAACAAACTGCATCTGTGTGCGATTTGTAGGCCATATATTTATAAAGATGCTTATAAAGATCCATGGATTTCAGTCATATTGTGAAACTAACACGCTAAGTAACGTTCTTAGACAATTTCGACGACTGAAATGACGTCTTCTCAGAAAGAAAAGCCTCTTCCGGTGAGAATATTTCACTATTTCTGACGTGTCCACATGTTAACCAACGAATTTACATGTGATACATTTCATGCACTTTGAATTCAATGGCAGCTAAGACTTTTTATTTCAAGCGTTTCCATCACGATAATCTTGATTTTTTGACATCAACCCTACTGCATGTAGCCAGCTTACTGTAATCAGCTTACTGTAGCTTTCAAGAGACTTGACCTTTTCTTAAATATTTTGGCATCAGAAATAAATGTCAGCAAATTTTCAAGTTTATGAAGCAATGGTTTTTTGAGCAGGTGTTAAAACGGTTACCATAGTGTCCCATTTAGCTATGTGCTGCCTCTTTAGGTCTCAGTGCTGTGCTTATGCCTGATGATGAGGAAATGAATCCTCCGCCGGAACGAGAAGCTTTTCAACGGTTTTTATGGTTGCACTTGGAAATTATGGGATCGCAGCATTTTATTTTCAAAGCACATTTTCTGACCAGTCTACTTTTGACAAACCGTCTACAACTCACCGCTTTAAAGCCGCTATCAAAAATCATCACCATATATCTACTACTCTCAAAACAACCACATTTTTGGATATATGTGGGAACTGCGTGGAGGTGGAGAATCGGAGGGTATTTTGTCACAGAACATTTTGGAGCAATTCTCGTGGCAATTCTCAACACAAATCCTCTTTTACGCCTTGTAGATCCTTTGGAGATAAGGCTGACGTCAAAGGGGGACATACAATGGCACGGCTACGAATAGAGTTATTTTACTGAAATTGTTTTCGTGCAAATGTGCAATTTTGTCCCCCCGTATAAAAGAGTTAAGCTAGAATGTTCACACCATTCCACGATAACTTCATCAGCATTGTTAGCAGCACTGTCCACTGTCAGTTTCGGATTAGGCAGTTTTCAGTGATTGGATAGGGATACCCTTGGAAAAAGAACAGAGTACCCTCTTGGGCATCTCTGGTTGCAGTGATAAGTGACATATGTGAACGGCCGTATATCTCAATTCCAC
Source organism: Sinentomon sp. SZTP_YWyxl (assembly GCA_030068105.1). Taxonomy (NCBI): domain Eukaryota; kingdom Metazoa; phylum Arthropoda; class Protura; order Sinentomata; family Sinentomidae; genus Sinentomon; species Sinentomon sp. SZTP_YWyxl. The sequence goes on from JASGXE010012537.1 coordinate 2,074, forward strand.
TCACACCCATTAGCCCTTTAGCACAGCTGTCAATTTAGCAGATGGGTGAACGCTTCCCAGAAATGGAAAAGGAATAGCGTCGCAATTAGAAATTAAAGTTTCACAACACACATCTAGCCATCGAATTGGATGCTGATTTCAAGCTGAGTGTGATTGCTAATGGAGAGTCTGGCTAACGGTGAAGGTATAGGTACATTTCGCCGTGGACAAATTAAAGGGAGCTAAGTGTAAGAAACTTTAATTTCTACTCCTGTGATTTTCCATTCAAAACCCGTTGTTGTCAAACAATATTTTTCATTTCTCTGTTTTCACTTACAGTCTGATTTTTATAAGTTGAGCTCTGACCTCTCGTGACCCTAATCTCTTTATACCTGCTTTGCTATTGTTCCGCACTCAGTCAGCCAGCAGGGCACTGCAACTCTTCGTTGAATCGCGCTGCTTATTTTCTTCTTTCCGGTTTTTTCATTACCATGAGACAGTGCTGGTATGGACGTGAAAAGAATATTTGGTTGGAACCAGTTGGAGTTGGTTGTTTGTCTGTCAAAGAGGTGAGGGAACATGAAGGACCGCAGCGGAAAGCTTTTGGGGATCCCTGCCTAATCCCCATTCGAGAAAAAGGTCAGAGCTCAACTTATAAAAATTGGACTATAGCTCCCTTTAATTTGACCAAGGCGATTTAGCGCCAGAATTTCGGAAGCTTTGATTCAAGTCGAAAACCCAGTTGACGTTTCCATGGAAACCGTTTCATTTGTTTTGCGACTGACGGATGATGTGAAAAGATGCCAGAGTCAGTTTTCCAAATTGTGACGTTTCACCCCATAACACAGAAACCACTTGACCTAATGAGTTGAAATTTTGCGTGAGAGACCTTCCATATAAGCCCTAACAGACAGCTAAATTTGAGCAAAAACTGACCATAAATACGGAACTTGAAATTCTGACCCTTCAGGTTTCGTAGTAGTATTGAAATAGGCGTATTAGCAAAAAATTAAAAAGTGCAATCGTATAGAATAAACGTTTCACATTTTTGAACCGATCGCAGAGAAAAATTAATCAGCTCTTCGTTTCCATAAATGATAGAAAAATTCCAAATTTGAGCTAAATCCGTTTAAAACGTTTTGAGTTATCGATTTGCAACGAAAATCGACGATTTAAAACAGGGCTTGTGTTTTCAGTTTCTGGGTAAAAATAACATTTTGTCTTAGCAGACGACGCATTCGCGTCTGCAAAAGACAAAACAAAAACCTAAAAGGAGGAAGAAAAAGGTGTAAAGTTAATTTGGAACATCCTGTATATCCTGCTATATGATGAGTTGATTGTACGGATATCCTATCTGTTTTTGCACATACTAATGGATCGTCAAACCCGTAAGTTCGAAGCCCGAAACCAGGACAACTGGAAACTATGACATTTTACATTTTTGCGTACTGTGTCGTATGAATTTCTCTGAGAGAATTTCTAACACAATATCTGCGTGAATTTCTGAGAGAATTTCTCTGAAAGACTGATGGAATATCAGAATAAACTCTGAAACCATCGTGATAGACATACCTAGTGCTTTATCTCACGTGGAATCGCATTTATTTTAGATATCACCGGCAACTCAACAGTCATCAACAGAAACGCAGATTCCGGTGAGAAAAGTCTTTATTTCTGACGAGTCCAAATGAACGGGATTTCTTGATATTTTACACACAGCCTTTTCAACAAACGTTTTTACTGCTCACTCTTTCATGCAACGCAAATTTGGATAAACCAATTGGTCCTAAAATTATTTAGTCAAAATTTGTGGAAACGTTTATAATTACAGTCTTTTGTTAGCACACATGCGTTCTTTTTCAAGCTCGTCCCCGATCTAGGGAATTATGCAGCTTTTTGTCCGTACAACTCGTCTCGCTGTTTCCTGGCTCGCTCTTTGAGCTATGGCAAGAAGGTAACTAGCAAATCAATACGCCAAGAACTTGGACTGCATTTCTTCCGCATATATACCAAACACCGCCGAATGAGCATGTTTGCCCAGTTCACATTGCGCAGCTTAGAAAGGAGGATCCGGATGTTCTGACGTCATCAGTACACCGAGTGAGTACCGTCCTTTCTTGCAACTCCCAAAACAATGAGCATCCTGGTTGCCCGTGACCCGAATTCGCATAGTCTACACGCAACAAAGCGAGCCTGAACTTTGTTTCTTTAGGTAATCTTCCGAGAACATGTCTCCTAAGCAACATTCCGCTGTTCTCTCCCACACCATTCCTGGATCCAAAACACAGGGCTAATTGTTTCACACCTGGAAAATTACAATGTTGCATTCGCGCTCCCATTCCTTTCATTCCAATTTGCATGAAACTTGGACTACATTTCCTTCGCTTTTCGAGCCCCCTTGTTCGAACACCTGTCCCTAATGTTCCTACCTCGCTCTTTGGGCTATTAGGGAGAAGGTAACCAACAATAATTGAATAGACTCTTCCCGCTCTCTCTCTCTCTCTCTCTCTCCCCCTTCTAATTCTTTTTCCCCACACACTCCGCAAAATATTATAGACCCTGTTTGAACTCATGAAACATTAACATTGTGAAACATTGTTTCTTTGAGACTGAGCAACTGATCAAGCCTAGGTGAAGGTGCCTGATCAGTACCAAATTACTTTGCCTGACTTGCGTGGCTGTAGGCTTTGGAGAGCCACCGACGGCGGACCACCGCCTACTGTATCTCATCATGACGAGGAATCTCAAGTTCAACACCTGCGTCCTTTTTATAACAAGTTCCTGATCTCTCGAAATATCAATCCTTTTGTCTGAAAACCTGGTCCGCTCTTGGAGCTCTAGAGAGAATGGTACCAACAGTTCTCTATACGCCTATTGATCGCACTCCCCGCGCATACTCTGTTGAATAAAATTTTGACCTGCATTTCTTTCGCACACACCAAAGACTGTCGAATGAGCGTAGTTTCCCCAGTTCACATTGTGCAGCACAGGAAGGAGGAACCATCATATTATCTGACGCCATCAGTGCACTTGGTGCGTAACTCCCTATCTGCATCTCCCAAGACGTCAACAGGCCGCTGGCTCGCAGAGGCAGGCTATCTTACCACACAATGCCAAATCCTTGTGACAGGCCTCCATGAACTGATTTGTAGGCGTCCACCAAAGTTGGAGGGAAAGAGAAGAGCATATCAAACCAGCGCCGTGCGATCGGTAAAAGCAACGAAAGGAAACCAAGAAATGGCAGCACAAGCAGTTCGAAAACAGCTTAAAAGGAGAAATAAGGACGAGAAAACCTGGCGGCCACGTTGGTTCAGTAGATAGAGCAACCGACCCGGGAGCGAGAGGGACCCAGAACCCATACCTATAGAACTGGGAGGATGGTGTCCTTTCTGGACACCATCCTCCCAGTTCTGGACTCCTAGGTATGGGTTCTGGACTCCCCCTGGGGAGTCCAGAACCCATACCTATAGAAACTAGCACAATGAACCGCACCAGAAGTTGGCTACGGGAAGTTTGGTACTGCATACCAAAGGTTGGTCCCGCAAAAGAAAAATTGCGTCCCCCATTATTCACCCAATTCAATAGGCAGAACACAATAGGCATTGTATGCTCTCGTATTCGTGGAACCAAAATACAACAGGCCATTTTATTTTGTATATTGTATTTTGTATATGTATTATTGTATTGATACTTGTTGAGAAATGTCGTCCTCATATCAATGCGGTATAATTACTCTGAGATAATTTCTAACACAATATCTGCGTGAATTTCTGAGAGAATGTCTGTGAAAGACGGAGGGAATATCAGAATTATTACTCTAAAACCATCGCGATAGACATGGTTATTGATCTAACGTGGAATTGCATTTATTTTAGATATCACCGACAACTCAACTATCATCAGCTGAAACCAAGCTACCGGTGAGAAAAGTCTTTTTTCTGACGAGTCCAAATACTGTACGGGATTTCTTAACATTTTACACACACTTCTCAACAAACGGCATTACTCTCACTCTTTCATGCAACGTAAAATTTGATGAACCAATTGAGGGTCTCACAAACATTTCAAGTCTGAAGTCACAATTTGTGGAAACGTTAAGATGACAAAAAATCACCATAGAAAAGACAGAAAATATGCGCCAGGCCCCTGTTTCCATGAAATGCCTCAAAAAGCCCCAAAGATAGTCCCGTTTTGGTCACTCATGTAGAGGTAAGATGTTACCGTGAAAGTCACATTTTCAGGTCAGGTTCTTCAGAACAAATGAATGTCGAATTACAAAATTCCCCCGGATAATCACTTTCCATGCAGCGCCCATTGCTTTTGCGCAAAAATGACTCTCATTTTGGTTGTTAGAGGTAATTGAAATATGAACTTTGTGCGTCGTCGTATAAAGGCTATGCGTGGAGGAGAGACTCGCAATTGTACGCTGAACAGAAAAAGTCCGGAGAACAAAACTGCTCTGGCCCCTCCTGCCGTGCAGTAGCAAAAAACCGCTGAAATGCTCTATTTCAGTCCAAGGTTTTATTTCCTTACTGAATAACGCACACCGAATCCTTTCCAAGTTTATGGAGCAATGGCATTTTGAGCAGGTGATCAGACGGTTACCATGGTGACCAGTTTGGCTATGTGCTGCCTCCTTAGTTCTCAGTGCTGTGCTTATGCCTGATGGTTAGGAAATGAATCCTCTGCCGGAACGAGAAGCTTTTCAACGGTTTTTTTATGGCTGCACTTGGAAATTATGGGATCGTTGCGTTTCATTTTCAATGCGCATTTTCTGACCAGTCTATTTTTGATAAACCGATCACAACTCACCGCTTTATTGCGCCAATCAAAAATCATCACTATATCTCAGCTCCTCTCAAAACAAGCACATTTTTGGAATTTGTAGGAACTACGTGGAAGTGGAGTGTCGGAGTATATTTTGTACAACTATTCCTGTGGCTACGAAGAAAATATCCGTCGCTGTCCTGAAAAATTCAGCTGACACGTGTTGGCCATTTTACTCTATTGAGGCTTTTTACACGAGTCTGCCCCTTTATTTTATCGAGTCTGATGCTGGACGGCCGTGAACAATGAACATGATTTGCCTGGATACTGCTGGAGAAAGCGGAGTGATTTCAGCAGAACTGCCCACGAACCCCGCGGCCGTAGAGAATGTCATTTCTCTGGATATGGAGCAACTAGTTAAACTAATCGCTTCACGCAAAAAATTATCCATGAAAAATTTTGTAATGCTATGTTGTAATCTTGAAGTTCGTTATTTGACATGGATTCCCGAAGTAAGATCAGTCACTGAATAAAGATTTCTCATCGGCAAGTATGAGTGGTCTTAACATAAAGCTGCCTTCCAAATGATGGATAAAATCAGGACGGGACATGACGCTGAGCTGAAGTTCCCTGATTATTGGTACAATTACGAAAGTACCGAAATTATCATTTTCCAATCCTGCCCCCTCCCACACCTTCAGCTCACCATCTGCATTGCCCTTTGCTGTTGTTGCCCTTTGCTATATCAATTGTTTTTAATTATTGTCATTGTTTTAATCGAATTCACATGAACCAGAAAAAGTACAAAAGAAAAACAAAAAAAGTTTCCGAGATAAAAAGTTGACATTCACACTTACCAGCAATGAATTCGTCATTTGTGACTTTTCAATGAATTGGGTTTTTTGGGTCAGGTTTTTGGGTTGTTGTTTGCGTGTGTGTTATTTCTTTAATGTTTTTTACCTCTCACTATGTTGAGGACAACTTTAACAAAAGAAAATACTGAAAGAAATCATTCTCTTGCATCCATCGTAAATCATGCTACTTTAAAAAAACTAGGGACCCTGGTGGGAAGACAAGCGCTGGCAGCTGTAAAGGAGAGCCTATACCACTGGCAGTTTTTTAGCGTGCACATCTTTTGGGTTGCACATTTTTTGGGTTGCACGTTTTTTGGGTTGTACGTTTTTTGGTGTGTGTGCACATTTTTTGAGGTGCACATTTTTGGGAAGTAAAAAAAAATTATCACCCATATGAACCTCCCTCAATGTTTCACTATCTTTATCACTTCCACATTGATTGTTAGTGGTAAACCATAACGAATTCATCCGTTCTGAAGGAAGCTCGACAATCGGCTCATCTTGATCCATAAAGTCTCTGCGTATAGAGCCATTCAGAATACCCGGGCAATGTTATTCCCCATCTAGCAAGCGCCGTTAAATGCAATCCTTCATGTAATACGTTTTGCAGCTCATACGAAATTGGGAATTACATTGATCCTTGCTTCAAAAGTCTGACAAAAGTCCGGGTATTCAGAATAGCTCCGTATTTTATTCCATTTGCTGCTGGGGAATTGTAATTTTTCAGCGAAGAAATTCTGCAGCCATTTGATGCAGGTGGCGGAAACGTCCAATTGTTTAGCAATATGTTGCCAGCGCCTCTGGCGAAATTTGTGAGTATATCGGGCTAAGTGCAAAAGCATAAATTCTAAATACCTGGCCGTGCACCTGCCTCAGTGGATCATTTGACGAGGTGATCGTACACGCGGCTTCCACAACGATGTCTGAGATTCAGGAAAAGAGACGTTCCTTTGACCATTGTTTTTGTTGCAGGGAGGTGATGAAAATCGATTTCTTGAACACTTGCTTCGAAGTCCCATTCATTTCATTTTTAAGGCCATGCACGATGATTTCTACGGAATAAGCAATTGTACTACAAAGTGCATAAATCAATTCAGGAAAAATGGAAATTATTCTAGTCCTATTCCCTCCTCGTGGTTGGGTTTGAGGCTCTTTGGCTTCCTTGTCATAGGTCATCGATTGATCTACACTCCAACACCGTTGGATTAAACGCTGGCTATTAAAACCAATTATACACGGTCTTCAGTAATTGACGGGCCATAGGAGATTTTAGTCGGAATTTTAAAGCACTGGGTTAGGTAATTCCCCATCCGCCATGCGTGGAAAAAGCATTCCTTCATGAAATGCGTTCTGCGGTGCATGCGAGAAGGAGAATTACATTGCCCCGTGCTTTAAAATCTCACGAAAATCTCCTATGGGCATGGCTCGTCAATTACTGAACACGCCGTATATGTCTTGTTCTCATGTGGTGCTACCGATTTGATGAGATTAAGTTATTTTTCACGTGGAATGATCTTTCGATTTTTTCACCGTGGCCTTCATTCGAAAGCTGTGAGATTGGAAAAATTAACAATCTATGCGTTCCCAGGGCTGGTCTAACTCGACTTTGACGAAAGTGATGCTGTCATCTCGTTAACACATTTATTTCTAATTGCGGAAATTTCGGTCATATGGGTTGAGTCAATGCTGCGCCACAGTCTCATAACAACGAGCAGGTTAGTTTAGAGATAAATACCTCAGATTACAGATGGCTGTTTGATGCATTGGAGTAAAGCAAACACAACTTAATAAAAAAGTATGCGTTCCCCTAGCTGGTCAAACTCGATCTTGACTAAAGAGGTGTTATCTTCACGCTGAAGCATTTGTTTCAATTTACGGGAATTTCGGTAATATGGTGGTCAATGCTATGCCAAAGTTTCAAAAAGAGGAGGTTACAAATGAGAAAAAACTCAAATAATAGATGGATGTTTGGTGCCTTGTAGAGTCGCAAACACAACTGGAAGTAGGAGATAGCCCTTGCGAAAATTCTGATTCTCTGTCACAGTTCTATTATTTCATCTCCGGTTTTATGAATTCCACTGGCATAATGTTTCTCATTACAAATTTCATACAACACAATTAAATTTATTAAATTAAACAAGGATCCCGTTTGAAGCATAAAGTCCAGAAATAAATTTCTACATAAAATGTTAAAAGTAAATTGCACATCTATGGCAAACTGCAATACACACTCCTATAACTTGTGAAATGGGAAGACACGAATTAACGGACGTAGAGTACAACGAAAACTTGACGATTAAGCAAAATTGTATCACTTTTATCATTTTATTTTTAAGGTTTCTTCAACCGACAAGACTGTCATGAATATAAATGCTCCATCGTTCACTCCTCAGAACACGGTAAGAGAAATAATGAAATTCCATCTAGGAAAAAGTCTGCTGTGAAGGGCGGCATATTCGTGCACGCCTTACATTGCATACTTATGAATATTTTCATATTTATGAAGCATTTTCACATTTTTCTCGCATTAATTTTTTTTTTAATTCACATTGACATTTAATTTAATTAATTTTAATTTAATTTCACATTTAAAATTTCACACTAAAATTTTAACATGTAAAACGTTCACATTTCGGTTCTTTTACCGTTCACGTTTGAATGCATCTTGTTTGATCTGTGTCCGTTTTTTACATCAAACCACAGCACATGTTGGTTCTTAAACGAGTGATAAAAACTAGACCGATATTCGAAACGCTCTTGGAGATTTCAGGTACGGGAGCAGCTCCAGCACCGTTTTCGCCAAATTGAGGTGCCGTTAGTTCTTCCCAAAGATGGTCTCGGAGCCAGCAGAACCGTTTTGCACTGTCCAATAACGGATCTAGGATCGATCCTGTCAACGTCTCTGGCGCCATATTCGTATAACGGATTACACTTGACACAGATTTCGCTGGGGTAGCTTATGCCGAGAAAATTACTTCACCGAATTATCATATATCATTTCTCTCACCAAATTGTCATACTTCAAATGGATATAAAATTTTTATTTTTTAAAGCAACATGTCCACAAGGGCGATGGAGGTTGAAATACGCACACGTTCTGAGTTAAAATGAAAATGAAAAACAAATCCGACAAAATGGTTATTATAATAGATAAGGGAGAAGCACATGCGGCAAAAAGAAAAGTTGTGATAAATTAGCCAAGAGTTGTTACAAGGATGTAACGCTTGTGAAGTAGATTAAGCAGTCTAAAACATCCTCAAAACAATTACAACAACTACAGTGTTACGATCACCTAATCGAATAATTTTCCCTACTTTAATGTGGATCGTTCTCCATCGTTAGAAAACTTGTTCGAACATTTTGTAAAAAAACCATGTTCCGATTATGTACATTTTGTAACTATCACCACAAGCTCTTCTAAAGCGGAAATCAAAATTAGGTTTCCCTCTAAAAATGAAAATGTCAAGTGAATGAACTTAATTCATTTAAGCAATTATCTTAATCACTTAAATTGAAATGTATAGTGGTTGCAATATCCGTATCTTTGTTTAAGAATGCAAGACTGTCCAAAATCATATTTTGTACTTTACGTTGTTCATTATTTGAAAGAATAAAAATGAGATAACTGGAGAACTAGATACAACAGCAAAGAAGGTCGAGTCAGACACAGCCACGTTGAGACCAAATTTCGCTTTCACGTCTTACAATAAAACATTTTGAGAGCACCAGTCTTAAAAATTTATTTTTCTCGCAAGAGTTATTGCCAAAAACTTCAGATAAACCAATCAGTGTATATCCGGTACACACGCGGCACGCGGGTTCCACAGTGATTTCTGCTATGCAGGAAACGTCATTCCTATGTGAATTATTTTTATTTCACGGAGATGATGAAAATCGACTTCTTGAACACTTGCTGCGAACTCCCACTGAAGTTATTTTTCTAGGCCATGCACGATAATTTACAGAATAAGCTACTGTCCTCCAATGGAAACAATAAATTTAGAAACCATTGAAATTACTCGAAACCCATCACTTCCTCATGCTAACTTTAAGTCTCTTTTAACACACACGTTCTCCCTTTTCATCGATCAGCGATTGATCTACACTTCGATACCCTCGGAAAAACGCTGGCTGTTGAAAATAAATCTATTCGTCTCATTGTCATATGGCGATACCGATTTGATGGGATTAACTTAATCTTCATGTAGAATGGTCTTTCGGATTTTCAACCCGGCCTTCATTCGAAAGCTGTGAGATTGAAAAAATAAACAAAGTATTCGCACCCCGAGCTGGTCTAACTCGATCTTGACTATGAGATGTTATCTTGACGCTGAAGCATTTGTTTCACATTACGGGAATTTCGGTAATATGGTGAGCACTGCTGTGCCAAAGTTTCAAAAAAACGAGGAGGTTGTAAATGAGATAAAAATCTCAAATAATATTCGTAGATGGCTGTTTGGTGCCTTGGAGAGTAGCAAACACTACTGGAAGTAGGAAATAGCCCTTGCGAAAATTCTGATTCTCTGTCACAGTTCTATTATTTCATCTCCGGTTTTATGAATTCCACTGGCATAATGTTTCTCATTACAAATTTCATACAACACAATTAAATTTCTCAATTTAACAAGGATCCGCGTTTGGAGCATAAAGGCCAGAAATAAATTTCTACATAAAATGTTAAAAAAAATTGCACATATATTGCAAACTGCAATACACACTTCTATAACTTGTGAAATGGGAAGACACGAATTAATGGACGTAGAATACAACGAAAACTTGACGATTAAGCAAAATTGTATCACTTTTATCATTTTATTTTTAAGGTTTCTTCAACCGACCAGACTGTCATGAATATAAATGCTCCATCGTTCACTCCTCAGAACACGGTAAGAGAAATAATGAAATTCCATCTAAGAAAAGGACTCCATGGAGAATGTCATCATGCACGCACTTCCATTGCATACTTATGAAAACTAATTTTCACTTATACACCCCTATCAAAAGTCTTCGAGCATAGAAGTTCATTATTAACTCAGGCGCCATTTAGAATCAATGGCAGCATGGGCCGCAAAACATTATACCACTCGTGTGAGGCGTGAAGTTGCAACAACACCTACTGAAATTTGCTGGCCCCTGTGTTAACCAGCAGATAAAATATCGCTTATGTTCGAGGACTTTTGATAAACTCCGTATAATGTTCATATTTAGGTTCTGATACCATTCACGTTTCAAAGCAGCTTGTGTAAATTATACAGTGTAGTCAAAAATTAACGGGTCGGACGTGATTAATTTCCATCTTGTTTCATGTCGTGATGTTTTAACCAAGGAGGTGTTATAAGGCTCACTCACGTGATGGTGCTCGAGCATGGGCTTCAGGCAACAGGAGCACACCCAGCTGGTAGTTATCGTCGGCGATGATTACAAGACATCGCGAGAAACTGCCAACATCCACCTGTTGTGTGAACTCATGCTCTGGCCACCTTAAATTCGAAAGCGAGCCTTACAACACCTCCAGACTCAAAACACGACGCAACTAAACGGGATGAAAAGAAAACACATCTGACCGGTTAATTTGGACCACCCTGTATATTCGTTTCATACATAATATAACAGCATAGGTTTGCACTATAACGAGTGCTGGTCGGTGAAACTTGAGATTTTGGTGCAAGAGCGGGGTTATTAAGTGATAGTCCCCATATTTTAGAAAGACGGCTCACCCGCAGTCTAGGAATAATCCACCTAGTTTCTGCAGCGAATCTAAGCCTGCTTCATGACAGCAAAGTTGAACGTCAGACAAGTGAAGTTAAAACCTTTATCCGTCTATGATGCTATATGGCATCACAAATTGCAACCAGGTAGTCGTCTCGCTGTTTGGTCAAAACATGTCGATTTTTTTTGGAATTACACCCCACTTTGACATCTTGTCGAAAACGCCACCAAATTGCATTGCTGAGTGTCAACTGTAACCCTGTCAAATTGACATGCGAACAGCGGGCTTATCTGGTGTGAATTTTGCTGTTTTTTACTCGCCTGCTGCTCTGAAATGGTTGGTTCTGTCTATGATGCCATTTGGCATCATAAAGGATCGATATTTGCGCGGGAAAAAAGTGTCCTGGGTCAAATTTCGCCTGGGGGGCATGTCACTCCAAGCCCTGCCGGGCAGCTGGCCGGGGGTGGAATCCGGCCTATTTTTTCGATATATCCAGCTGGTTTCTCAAAAATGGCACTTTAGCAATCCCTACCCGAGATACAGGGACCATGCCAAAATGGCGGGAAAAGTTCAAAGTCAAAAACCGAGGACATGCCGACAAAAGAAAAAATAATAATATCAATACATAAATGTGCGTTTATCTCGAAAACTTTTTTTCAATCCTTTGTCGGCGCCGCCAGACCACATCTGGCCACATTTTCAATCGGATTTCTGGGAAGTCGTTGGCCGAAGTTAAAAATGGATAGTCGGCGATGCACGCCTTGATTGACGGGTCGGCTTGGCTTTGAAATGCCGACAAAGGAGACCGCCTCTCATAATTTTTTACGATTTCGGTTGCACAACTCCGATTCTCAGAATGAAGACTTTGTACAGGTCCTTGCAATAATGTTTATATCGTTTGGGACAAACCACGGAGTTAACGTGGACATGCTATGGGAAAAATTCAGCTCGATTGTTGAGAACGCTAAAGCAGTTTACATCCCCAATAAACAGGTGATCAGTAGGCCTCCAAAGCCACCGTGGTTTTCAGGACTTCTCATTACCCAAAAAAGAAGGCTTCGACATCTTTTTAGGAAACGGAGGTTATCCACCCGAAATAAGGAAAATTACACTGCTGCGCTGAGGGAATATAATGGCTCCAAATTTAAAGCTCTTGAAAGTTATTTGTCCACATTTGTTCCCAATAAAGATGGGTTGACGCAGTTTTGGGGGTTTAACAAAATCAGAAAGGGTGGCAGTACAGGAGCTGTCCCCACCCTCGAAGTTGATGATTCCACAGGTGAAGTGACGGAGGTTTCAAGTCCAATTGACAAGGCAAATCTTTTAAATGAAACATTCGCTAAGGTGTTCAATGTTGATCGTGAAACACCGCTCCCACAGGGACCGTGTTCTAATGATCTATGGGAACCTCTGCTCGTCACTGAAACTATGATCATAAACAGAATCAAACGCATGGAGCAAAAGAAAAGTGAGGGACCAGACCCCGTGGGCATAAAGTTTCTCAAGTTAATTCCGGATATCGTTTCCAAATTTCTGGTTATTATCTTCAATGCCAGCGTGAAGGAAGGGAATATCCCAGTTTGTTGGAAACGCTCCGTCATCGTCCCAGTGTTTAAAAAAAAGGGTCGTCGCTCTGTGGCTTCCAACTACAGGCCAATAAGTTTGCTGAATACTTGTTCTAAAATCCTTGAGTTTATTATGGCTAAACACATCAGAGGATTCCTGGAAACTTACTCCCTGGTCTCTGACGTTCAGCACGGTTTTCGGCCAGGTTTCTCATGTGCTACTCAGCTCACTGGGTTCACGCAGGATCTAGCAATGTCACTTGATCGGAGTTTACAGGTCGATGCCATCGCTATTGATTTCTCGAAAGCCTTTGATGTGATTAACCACAGACTCTTGGTTAGAAAGTTGGAGCTTCTCGGGGCAGACATGACAACCATTAACTTGGTAAAGGGCTATCTGTCTGCTCGTTCTCAGTGTGTCAGGATAGGGGAGCACCTATCAAGTCCTCTTGCAATCACATCAGGGGTTCCCCAGGGCAGCATCTTAGGACCACTGCTATTCATCATCTACGTTGATGATATTGTGCGAGGCATAAAGTCGCGTATGCGGCTATTTGCTGATGATTGCATCATCTATAGAGAAGTGCGTGCCCTGGGTGACTGCGAGGTGCTGCAAGGGGACTTGGACCTCATTCAAGAGTGGTGTAATCGGTCGGCTATGGCCATGAACGTAGATAAATGCAATTTAATTAATTTTTCTAATAAGAAAGATCATTTTGTGTTTAACTATATTCTTAACAATTGTGCACTCCTCCCACTGACTGAGATTACGTATCTTGGGGTGAAATTTACAAATAAGCTTGACTGGTCCAGCCACATAAGCATGGTTACTTGCAAGGCAAATAGGGCACTGTATTTTGTGAAACGTAAATACAGAAAGTGTCCAAAAAATTCCCGGTTTCACACAACAATAATCCTAACCGGGTAAAAACGGGTGGCGCTCGTAAATCTAATGCATGGTTTTGCTTTCCTTAATAGGACGGCAGCACACATGCCATTATGGAAGAAACTTTACACAATTCAAAAGGTCATGATGGGACTGGTGAACCAAACGCACCCAAGCATGCAAACATTCAGTCAAGAGCGCGCACGCATACACGCATATACGTATGCATGCAAATCTCGTACGCAAGATAGTATGCACGCTCGTGCGAAGACACACGCAGACCGTACGCACGTACGCATACACACACAAACGCACGCACGCATGCAGGCGCATACATGCAGACACACACAGAGCTTATATCGCTGTGGAGAAATTAAAGTGAGCCAAGTGTGATAAACTTTAATTTCTACTACAGAAATTTTCCATTAAAAACCCATAGTTGTTCAACAATATTTTTCATTTCTCTGCTTTCACTTCGCTCCCTTTAATTTGTCCAAGGCGATATCTTGCCACAATCCGGAAAAACGAAATAGTCTGATTTTCGTGTGCTTGCTGTTCAAAATGGTAACACACAGAATCATAAAATTTTTTTCGGATTTATTCACAACGAGACGATATTTGAAAAGGAATATTTCCATGTACGACTGAAAATTGGAAGATCAAAGATGAATATTCCGATTCACACTGGGTTACACGTCAGTTACTTTGCCCATTTCTCTATATTGCATTGGACAGGCCTTCAATATTCCACCAATTCCGCATCAGTATATCATACCACAAATGGGAATCCTGCAACAGCAATCACAAATTCCATTTGGACAGCAGTTTAGAGTAAGTTTTAGAAATAATGCGCTGGATTATACCTATATATCACTAATGGAGCCTATTTGAAAACATAATTTTGCACCGTTTCACTGGTAATTGTTAGTCATCATATTTGCGACAGAGTTATTACTCATAAGTACCTTGCAACTGATAGCATCGATGATAAGTTATCAGATAACTTAACGTATCTCGCATCATAGTGTCAGTACTTCACAAGAAATGAAATATAAGAATGAGTAAAAAGATTAGTACAAGTAATTAATAAAACCGTTGATTTGTGTTCAGTACCTGAATACTAAAAATTGGCAATCAGAAAACACTGTTATATTGTACAGAAAGCGGATTCTCGAATGAGGCTAATTTCAGTCAATGTTTTTTTTTGTTTTTTTGCGATCATATATGAACAAATACTGCCGCAAATGATCTGCTGATAGATAAAAAAGACACATTCACAATCTCATAAATATGTTCAATACTTATAGAAGAACAAAAAGCAACCGAAAATTGCAAAAATAGAGGGCATCACGAGGGAGTAAACATCGTAGACGAGTATTTTTGCATAATTTGCAAAGAAACGTAATCAGTTGCTAATTGTCCGAATGATTGCTATTCAAAAACCATAACCGAGAATTTTGAATCTTCACCAGCTTAACACAGGAAGACGACATATTAAAAAAAGAATATTTATATAAACGATTGAAAACGGAAACATCACAAAATGTGATTAGAATAGTACTGTGTTACACGTCTGTTATGGACATTGTCTATTTCTCTATGATGGACAGGCTCTCAATAATCAGTCATATCCATGGCCGTATTTCGTACCGCAAGCTGGAATACCGCAGCAACGACCTCAAGTACCACTTAACCAGCCGTATAGAGTAAGTAATGAAAGACATTCGTTGGATTACACCCACGTTTCAATAAGGGAGCCTAGTTATAAACACACGTGTGCACATTTTCACTGACTTGTCAGGTTACATTTTTCGACATGGTTAATGCTCTTAAGTACCCTTCAGGTGATAGCATCGATGATAAATTATCAGACATCTTCACGTAGAGGTTAACATATCTCGCGTCGCAGTGTCATTACTTATAAATGAAATGACAAGAAAAAATATAGCGATAGTAATTATTAATAAAATCTGTGGATTTTGTGTCTTGATTGAAAATGATGCATTCAGTAACCACTGAGAAACTTTCAGCAGATACGAGTATTGTGATGAAACCGTATTTCCGCCGATATCGTTTTTGGTTAATTTGCAAGGAATTACCATGAGAATGTAAGCACATTCATCAAAAAACAGGCGTCATAAAAAACCCATAAAACACTTAAAAAGAGTGAGGTAAGTTCAACTTCAAACGCTGATTGCGACTGTTGAGTGATGCTGTGGAAATGTTATTCTCGAAGAAAGATTTTTTTTTATCAAAACAACCAACTCTGAGTTGTGGCGCATTATGCAAGTTTTAAGGCGACCTCCAAATGAGAAATGGAAATTTGGAGAGTGATACAAAATCATTCCCCAATGAAAAAAACATACAAGTTCAAATATGATCCACACGGTAAAGGTGCATATTTGTAGTTAATTTATTCGCATCAATAGTAACTTGCACAGCTAAAATTTATTTCTGATCGCAGCGAGTTCATGCTCCGTGTCATTCAAAAGTCTCATGACCATCCCTGTCAAAACTAGTTTTTCAATCCTTTCTTGCATAGCTGTTTCCTCATTTTTATATCATTTCCTTATTTTTTATGTTTATTTTTATCATTTCCTCATTTTTTACATATTCCATGGTATGAAGGATGTGTCCATCTTTAATGATTTTGTTCCCTGAAAAGAAAATGTGCAATTTTCTATCGATTCCACCATTTAATAGACATCGCATGTGCTTTGAAACACGACAACTCAGACTATTATTTAAAGAGTGGGATAACTGTTCTGTATTTTCTATCATTTAAGCAAACAGAGATAATTACGATCCGAAACCGCGGTAGCAAATCTACCGAAACAATTGGGATCCGGAAAGAACTGTTCAAACGCACATCTGCATAAAGTCTTCTAACTTGTAAAAGTTGTCAACAATATTTCAACAAGATAACAAAGTTTGCTTTTTCTCTTTGCTGGGGTTCTGTATTCACGATGTCAGTCAGGTACCTACTGGAAAGTCATCACTGGTTGGATTTCAGCATGCGTAAAAGAAAACTATCGATTTAGAGAAAGTCTCCCAAGTGAGGGTTCTCCAGGTGCAGTACTGAGTGCATCTGCCTTTCATGCAGACGTTCTCGAGTTCAAAACTATCGATTTTTTATGCAAAATGAATATTTTTTGATGTTTAGTTTCTTGTGATCTTTCTTTAGATTCACGTGATCATTTTGGGGAAACGAATTTCAAATTTTGATTTAATTGTTTCTAAAAGCAGTGGTGGCTAGCAACAAAAGTTCTTGTTCCCTGGTGAAAAAGATATCACTGACATTAAATTTTGCAGCTCAGCCACGCAAGATCGGATTTGAATAACAGAAGAAGTCATGAAAGTGAAAGTATTTCTCTAAAACACATAACAAAAATTACGATTTGAGAACGATCTCACACATTTGAAAACCTTCTCAAGTTTAAGGGAATTTTGGTAATGAGGCCATTTGAGAGAAATCTGATTTAAGTAACTTCCTTGCACTACGGGACTTACGATAGAGTCTCCCTGATTCGTTCTGTGTGCATTCGGTTTGTATATGTGAAATTTTGTTCTATATGATGATATCATAGACTGCTTGAAATGCTACGATTGTTTTTCCAAAAGACAATTCTGACAAACATCCAACCGATTTCATCAAAATTCATAATTTATGCCCTCATCATTTTGTTTCTTTTTTCTTAACACACAAAGGTCCGATTACTTTTTTCTCTTTTGTGCAAAGGACATAGTTAATTTAAGCAAAATTATTCGATGACATTGGAAAAGGAATCCATACACAACTGAAAGTGGGAATATCACAGATATAGTTTTTGAAAGACAATGGGTAACACGTTTGTTACTTTGTCCATCTTCTCTATATTGGACAGGCTATCAATCTTCCGCCATATCCATATCCATATATCGTGCCACAGAGGGGAATGCCGCTGCAACAATCTCAAATTCCAATTAATCAGCAGCTTAGAGTAAGTTTTAGAAATAAGATATTACTTTCGTTGGATTATACACTCCTTATCAAAGGTCCTCGAACATAGGAGTTCGTTATTAACTCAGGCGCCATTTAGAATCAATGGAAGAATGAGCCGCAAAACATCATGACACTCGTGTGAGGCGTGAAGTTGTACGTATCAAGCCCTGTTGAATTTAGATGGTCTGTGTCAGCCAGTGCTTTAATTTTTTTGTCTGGTTGAGCCTGTTGTTGTGTTCACTGTTTCTGTCTATATATAGATGTCGGTTTTTGCGGTTTCATGTAGCCGAATTCTCTGTTCATTGCCAATGATTTGCTCTTGTGCATTGTTTTTGTGCATTGTGTGATTTGTTTTTCGTCAGTTCTATTGTGTACGATATGGGGTTGCACCCTTAAAGTACTAATAAATTCAATTCAATTCAATTCAAAATATCGGTCGACACATCTGGTTCATTGTCTATTTCTCTTTTGTGTACAGCCTCCCAGTAATCAGCCATATCCACGGATACCGCAAGCTGGATTGCAGCAGCAACGACCTCAACCGCCACTTAGTCAGTCGTATTCAGTAAGTTTTAAAACAAGTCAAAAACATTCGATGTATTATATGTACATACATTTAATCAAGGGAGCCTCACAGGACACATAATTGTGCACAGTTTCAAAAAAAATTGATAAAAAATAAAATTGATAGTTTGCATTTTTTCGACAGGATTAATTCTCTTGAGTACTCTGCAGGTAATAGCAACGATGATAATTTGTCTTATTGATAATTTTAATTTACTTTTGAAAGTGCAAATATGCAATCATGTCAGATGTTTATGCAAGTCAGTAAAAAGTAAAAACAATAATGCAAATGCACAATCTCCAAGAAATTAAGAAAACAACTTCAGAAAGACGATTTGAAGACAAAATTCAAAAGGGAAGCGCTTCCTTGGGCTATGCGCTTCCTTGCGCTACTTAAAATAGATAAAATAAATAGCGCTTCCTAGCGCTATTTATCGCGGGGTTCTTTGATAGATTCTGTCAAAACCGGACAGCATCTATCAAAGGAGAGCTGCTTCGGAGAGCGTTCCACAACTTAAGAGCTCGTGGGAAAAAAGAAGGAAGATGCGCTTTTTGTTATTAATTAGAGGGATTTTCAATTGGAAGGAGTGAAGTGAGCGCCTTTCGTGAAAGTCAGAAGAGAAGATCTCAGACACCGGCATGTGGATGTGGCCGTTAAAGATCTTCATGAGAAATGACAGTCTTTATCGTCCCTTCTGTATATAAGAGGATCTAGCTTGTGAGAGGACAACATTGCAGAAACGCTTTGGCGGGTAAATGCCTTGACAAGAAGCTGAAATCAAAATGTTCGTTTCTTCCGATCACGTAAGCCCGTGATTTCGCCATATGGATGCGCGCAATTTATTTTAACAAGAAATTCCTGGCACTTGATAAAATCTCGCTGAAGGGTTTTATAGTTTTGGGTTTTTTGAGATACACATAAAACAATGCTTCCAGTGTTTTACGTTTCTTGGAAACAATGAATATTTCAGGTGTGGCTGAAGATATTTTTCCGGCGCTGTTTTTTAAGCATTAGTTTTCAAACGGTGACATGCAAGTCTCGAAATAATTTGTTTCAGAACGTGCAAGGTCGTGGTTATCCCCAAACTCAACGTCCGAGCATTCCTCAGCAACAGATGCTTAACCAAAATGTGATATGTTGGGAAGATATTTTAACAGATTCCATCGTTGAGTTCATTTTTGAATAAATATGAATTTGTAATCTTTTCACCCTGAAAAATCAGAAATATTATTTAGGTGTCGTCAAATGCCGTGGTTTGCCACAAATCATTACAAAAAAGAGTTATCGTTCAAGGAAACGCTACATGTTCTGTGCCGACAAAAGTATTCAAATCTAGTACGGTCAAGCCATAAGCAGAAATTAGAAACTGCACTTTTCTTCGCTTACAAAAATACACTAAAAAAAGAAATTATGGCATTTACACTACAATGGATTCTGACCACATGAACCACCCGGATGCCATAATTAAGAGTCAGATATTACCCACCTGTGTTGTGGGGAGTTGTGGATATGCCTTTCGCCAAATCGGTTCAAATGAATGATAACGAAATTAGGTTATGGTGGATTTTCTCTTGCTTGGGCAACGTCACTTGGAGCTTTAAAATTCAAATGGCAGCGAATAAAATTTTCCACTCAAAGATATAATTTTCTAGGATATCGCGTCCACAGAATATTCGTAATTCTTGCTATAATAATTGGAAATCATTTGTCGAGATTAGTGAACATTTAGAGATTCAAAGGCGGCATATGGCTCCCGTATTGTCGTGTGGTCAAACCAATTGCAAGAATAACCTGGCTTATCCTGACAGATCATATCAATTCGTTATCTTCTGCGTGCTCTGATAATTGTATATTCAATTCATGTGTGCATCGTTGTCGCATGATAAACAAGGATGATTTTTTGGGGGATAATAATTTGTGTTTGTCTATTGCAGACAAAACTCTGACAGTATGAACTGCTTACAATCTTGCACAGATTCACAAATTGATCAGACTATAAAACTTGATTTTAACTCTTTCTCGAAGGCACCTAGACTTGACTGTGCAATTGTGTTGGACAGAAGAGAATACCAGACTTTGACCCCAAAGCTTTCCATCATAAAAACGACGCCTGGATGTAATAACACGAATTGGTATTAAATTACTGCCTTGTGTTAGCTAACGTAATCTATGAGTTCCCGGCTGCAAGATTATTGTTATAAAATTTTCATAAATAAAAAGATTTACTCTCTTGTACATAACAACCGCCAACTGCCTTCACGTTATCTGGTAAATGTTAAGGAAACCAAGGCTGCTGTAAAATAAAGGTGTTGCGACATTGAAGAGCATGTTTAAAATAATTCGTATGTCTCTGTTTTGTCATCTCAATTGGGTCCAATGCACTGCGGAAGGTAAGACCCCATAGAGCAGAACAGTATTGTAGGCGAGACAAGAAATGTGCTTAGAATTTCTTTAGGCATGGTATTTGTGGCGTTATTGAGTAAGAACGAGTTCGTAAATACAAAAAGAGAGTCAACACACAAAAAAAGATATGTGAGTTTGCCAAGAAAGGTCGCTGACAATAAAAGATATCTGGTAGCTTATTAGAGTGCTGATAGTGTACCGAGACACAACCATTGCTAATTATTCCACGAATGTCACACCCATTGCTAATCATTCCATGAATGTCTATCCTAATTTGAAGTGGCCTGAAAATGCAATATTTGTTTTCTCAAAAGTTTTTTTATTTTTAAACGATTCATGACAAACCACATAATGGCATTATTTAAGGCTACACGGGCTTTTAACATTACATCCGGCACACTGCTTCTGTCAACTTAACAAAGGTATGTCATCAACATAGGCAACGGCTTGGACCCCAAAGCAATTGAAAAAACCAGTTAATCAGATTACAAACAATAATTGCCCCAGGACATTCCCCTGGTGAACACCGACATTTATCGTCACGCCATCAGATATACAGTCACCAATCTTTACATCTTGCACTCTCACATTTAAATAATATTTTATCAGTTCTGGAATGTTTCCTTTCATACTACTTAATCAACAACTCATGGTCAACCAAATCAAATGGGGTCAACAAGTCTAAAAGAAGCGCTAAAGTTAGGACTTTCTTATCCATATTTACTTTGATTACGTTTCTTAGAAACAATAAATATTGCAGGTGTGACAGGAGATATTTTCCGGTGCTGTTGTTTTGAAGCATTAGCTTTCAAACAGTTTTGATTGATTGATTGATTGAATGACTGTATTTTGTGGGGGTTTCCCCACTATCATACATAACAATAACACTTTTGCACAAAAGAAAACAATAAGAAACGTCAAAAAACGGGAAAAACCGGAAAAACAGGCACGAGAAATGGGGCAGACAAACTACAAAGACGAGAGCAAGACCAAATGTGTTTACCTTTCATGACATGTTGCTGAGAGACATAAATTTCTGGGTTTATGGAGCAATTCGAATATTTTGAAATCCGAAGAATTAATTTTGAAACTCCTGTGGAGAAAACAGAACATCTGCCCTAAAACTTTCAAGTCCAATCAAATTTGGCCAGAAACTCAATTTATAACAAGGACAGCAACCTGCGCCTTAGAATTGATGTACTTAAAGGTTGAGACAGCACAGAGGCTGGGAGTGAATTCCAGTCCGCTATTGCTCGGGACAAAGGAAAACTTCCCTCTTAAATGCTAACGGCTTTATCTTATAAGGATGGTCATGGCGACTGTAAAAAGATGGAGGCGTAATCAAGACAAACAAATTTCCCCACCCTCCGAAGTTGCCAAGGATTCGATAAAGACACAAAATGCGGTGGACCTTTCTTCTCTCAGCAAGCTTAGGCCAACCGAGCTGAGCAATCATTGCGGTGACGCTGCTCCGTTTGCGGTAGTCCCCTACAACAAAGCGAGCAGCGCGCCTTTGAACACGTTCCAAAGAATCACAATGGGAAGTGAGATGAGGATCCCAAGATGTTGATGCATACTCAAGAATTTCATAAATGTTTTCAAAAAGTTTCATAGAAGTCTCGAAATAATTTGTTTCAGAACCTGCAGGGTCGTGGTTATCCCCCTCAATCGAGTAGCTCGGTGTCACCTCAACGTCCGGGTATTCCTCAGCAACAGATGGATAACCAAAATGTAGTATGTTGTGAAGATATTGTAGTGGATTTCTTTGTTAGAGCTTATTTCTCAAGAGACGTGGTTTTGAAATCTTTTCACCCTGAAAAATTAGAAATACTTGTTCGGTACCGTCAAGTGCCGTGATTGCGCACAAATTATTACAAAAAGAGAGTTATTGTTTCAAGGAAACGGCACTTGTTCTTTGCCTGCAAAAATATTCAAGTCTTGTTCGATCAAGCCATAAGCAGAAATTTGAAACTGCACTTTCCTTCACAAACACAAATACACTAAAGAAAGTAATTATGGCATTTAAACTACAATGGATTGTGACAAGATGGACCATCCGGATGCCTTAATTAAGTCAGATATTGTGTGTAGAAGTGGATATGCCTTTCTCCAGGTCGGTTCAAATTCACGATAACAAAATTAGTTTAGCTGGCTGAAGATTTTCTCTTGCTTGAGCAATGTCACTTGGAACTTAAACTTCAATTGGCAGCGAATAACACTTTTCCATCGATGATAAAATCTTCTACAGAATACTCGCAATTCTTTCTATAGTTGTAAAACATTTGTCGATATTAAGCAGTGAAAAATATAAACCGATGCTGCTAAGACCCGTAGGATGATACTACAACCTATATAACCTCCTAATTTGTTTTAGCTTTAATTGCATTTTTTTAAAGAAAAGCAAGTCATTGCTTTTCTATACAAAGCAATACAAACAAAGAAATTTGAAAAAATCTTGGTGTGGCATGTCCTCAGAAATGTCGGAAGAAAGTATTTCTCTTTTGTTTTGCGCTGAATGTTTGATCGATGACTTATTGCGATCTCTGAGAATTCAGACAGAAGAGCATAAAAATTTGATTTATACGTGATGTAAGTGGCAAATCGACAAATTCAAAGCAAAAGCATTTTTGATGAATCATCCACGTCACTGTGGAATATTCGTTATCGTAGAACCTCCCACAATTTACAAACGTTAATACGAAAGAAATCCGAAGATAGTGCACCTGCGATGCCAGACACTTATAGTTCTGCATGGAAAGGAATGACGACCTCTTTGAACACCTCTTGTGAGGCGTCACCAATTGTGGGTTTAAGGACAACCAACACTCCATCTGAGGGCCATCAAAACTGACATTTTAAGGACAACCGACGGCACTTCTCAGGGCCACAAAAATATGATCTTAAGAAAAACCAACGGGTCTTCCAAGGGCAACCAAAAAGTTTCCTTTTTATTCTTATTATAAATCACAAAGAAGAAATTTAATCTATCGTCAAACATAGCCGGTATTTGATAATCACAGCTCCCATTCACCACAATTTCGAAAGGATGAGTAGAGATAGAACGCATGCGATGGAATAACCTGAAGAGACTTCATTCAATCCACATCAATAATAGAAATGGCACAGTTACTTACTCATTATTCTCGCAGAGCAAATCAATAATTTCTGATTTCTGTTTTATCACCATGAATATTATTGAAGTGAACTGATCACCTCAGTTAAAGGAATTTTTTTTACAAATTTATGGTTTCACAGTTCACTCAAAAGATCAGAATCATAAAATATCAAATTCATGAGGCGTGGCGGTCGGAAGTGCCACTCAAAATTTCATGGGGATCGGTTGAGAATTACGGAAGATACCCTGCGGTAGATAACGCTTTTCGGGCGGTTTTGAAAAACCGAAAATATTATTTTGCCGTTTTTGCAGACGACATTTCGTGTCGCATTCAATGCGCCACCGAATATCTACAGAAACGGCAAGACAATGATTGATATCAATAATCCCGCATATCAATAATTGGGCATTGTCCCATAGAATACTTTGAAATGGCAATTCCTGTGTCCTCGGAGGCAAAGAAAGCCACTGGTGGCATTGGAATTGTAACATTCGAAAAGAAATGTTCGAAAGAAATTAAAATTTCTTTGCATCATATGCGAGGCGGAAGACGATATAAGCAAGATGCGGAAGAAGAAAACCGACAGTTCCAGAAGAGTTTATAGTGTCTTCCGTATATTTTGTCACGTAAATTACAACACTTTTAAATACGAATACGTGTTTCTAAAGACGTGGTTGCTGGTGTAAATGAAGTCATTAAAAACATGTGCACATTACAAAACACCAATTACAATAAAACGTCAACTACGTGTTTTCGGATACGGGAAAAACTCGAAAATATTGGTTGTTTTTATTAATATCGTTGTTTTTACCAGGAAGACACGTGACTGCCTGCTTATGTCCAATATTCCAGTTGTCCCTCCTTTTGGCGATGCACTATGACTACGGCAACCAACGGCCTTGGCCCAATTGTGTCGCCATATTCGCAGCGCAAGAGGAAATTCGATTTCCCTTCCATTCCCATGGTGTCTAATAAAAGCAAATTTATTCACTTAATGGTTTTTAAATGTTTTAGCGATTCGGCAAATATCTTTCCTTTCCACGGTTGCCTAAAATGCTTACCACGGCAAATAGTTTTTATCTTAAGCCGAAAAGCTCTAGCTTCATCTCTCTAGTTTCTGCCATTGAGCATACGAATATCTCATCGTTTGTGCCACCGAAACAATCCTTGAATTTAATTAAAATGGAAGATACGTGATATTTTATCAACACAATTCCTGCCATAAGACAGCGGCATATGCTATGGAACTTTGGTCGTGTCGTTCTTCCTTTCACAACTGGTTGACGGCGATATCTTGGCATCTTCTCACGCTGTGATGGTTGCAAATGGTAAATGCCAGGTGATCATGTCAAATATCGAAGCAATCGCAGGATGTTTCGTGAAGGCCGCGAAGTGATTCTGATTTATCTGATAATGAGGAAATCATCTCTGCATGACGACAAAAGATGTCCTGATCATGGAACATACGCAGCGCATATGTTCCAGTGGTCATTGCTCCTTCGATGAACACCCTTGTTCATGTACCTTAACCAATAGCCTGGGCAGTGTCATAGCGCTTAAGAAACGTACCATACTTATCATGGCCCCACTCTTTGTTTGTGATCCAATGATTATGTGTCAGTTGGATGATATTTTCCTTGAACTTTTTTCGATTAGACACGGAGGAATAATGATGAGGCCAGGCCTAACCCATGAGCCGGCCAAACACAGAAGTAACGCCTAAGTAAGCGTCAAATTTGCCAAAGCTTGTGTTATGTCTGTTGGAAGCTACACACTTTTGTTAGGATATACGCATGCATATTGTAGAATGATATTATTCAATGGCAAAACGATACTTTCTTTTTTATGTTAACGTCAGCCCGTGCGGAGCATCTATGATTAAAAAAATAAGTTTTGTTTTTATTTTTGCCATTGTAATTTTTATTATGTGCTTAACCATCTATGCGTGTCGTAGAAATATTGATCGGAAAAGCTTTGGTTAGATATTTCTCGAGAAGATAGATATCACTTTATTCATCACTGTCCAAGTGGTGTTCGAACAATGTTGGCTATCATTTTGGATGCAATCTGCTAGAGTTAATGTCAAATGGATCATGGGTTACGGCATTTCTTTAATATAGATCTACGGACTTATCAAAGTCCTCGAAAACAGGCGATATTTTGCAAAAAGCAGTACATATTGTAGACATCTGTTGATGGATATTTGCAATTTCTTGCCCGCAACTACACGAACGATCAACCAAAAGTGATGCAGGATCCATTTTTGTGAAAATAAAGTCACCATGTGACCATAAACTTGAGACCGGGTCTTCGACGACGCAACCGTTTATTTCTAGCCTATTTTGTGGGCTGGACTTAGCTAATGTGGTTGTTGTCGGCAATCCGTTCGAGTTTTGATGACCCTTGTGATATTTTCGTGTGTAGATCTCATTCCACAATGCACATTACCGTGAAATTTTGAGCACTCATTCTGCTATGCTCTATTTTTATGCAAGAAAATATCACAAACTGAGTTATCCGTCATTTATATTCATTAAAATATGATGATCCGCTCAACTATGTGAAGCTGTGATTGGCAGTTTAATGTTATTTCACGTCTTCTTATGCTGTGACCACGGCCACGGAAAAATGAAACGAGTGTCAGATAACAACAACCTTGTGCAGCAACATCACACTGAATCATTTTAGTGGTTCTATTTTAACAACACTCGTTGAACCGATAATAAAAATCGGTCATAAACCCTTAAAGTCATTGTATTGCGATCAGGAACTCCTTTGAACTCTTTCTAGATAGATAACTGACAGGTGGCAGTGAGCATATTCCTAGTAGAGAATCGAGGAATTTAATCTAACTATGTATTACCAAACAATGATAGAAAAGAATTAAATTTCAATGGCCTCCATCAACAAACTTTTGAAAATCAGTGACTAGCAAGCTCCCCTGCGTATACTATACTTGAGTTTTGAAGTCTTCATTCTATTGAATTCTCTTAAATTGCAGCAGATAACCGAACTGCCACATCGAACTGGTGAGTTTTCAAATCCAAACTGCGCATTTCTTTCAAAATCATTAGTTTTTCAGATTTGAAGTCAAGCAGGATAGTTAAAAAAATTATTTTTTATGCATTAAGCTGTTTGCTCTGTTTTGAGTTCTACTATGACCAGGTGCCCTGGCTGCGCATTTGATTAATCTATACGAATCGGGCACTTTTCCATCTAACCCCATGTTAAAGTCCCGAACCACAAAAAAGGCAAGAAAACACTCTGAACACAGAAAATGGGTTAGGTAATGTTAGGATAGGTTAGTTAGGCTAGGATAGGGTAGGTTAGGTTGGTTATGTTGGTTAGGTAAGCTTTATTTTGCTTTTTTGTCCAAGCGCCAAATCGGGACATTGCCGGATTCGTATAGATTAATAAAAAATATAGATTAATAAAATACGCGCCCGAGCTCTGCTTGATTTATTACGGACCGCCTTACAGCGCATGCATGGCGGTTTTCCAACAGTGCTGCTCACCTCTTCATCCGACACTGATGTGTACGTCTAGTGGACTGAAATCTAGCCCCCGAAGTCTTCGAAAACGTATCGTGATTTTAACCTTCGTCCCTTCAAAGATATAAAAAATTGCTGCGTTATTCGTTTTAGTGCTGCTGTGTTAACTTTCACTTATTCCCTCGAAACATCCCATACAGCTGATGGCTAATTATAATGTGCCACTAATTGTCAAAGTGTAAAAAAGAGTATTGCATATGTTTACATTTACGGGTTTTTTAAAACGTCGAATTAAATCGAATATTTTATTGAAACATTTTCAACAGACAGTTAGCGAATTGCAAAAAAGAAATATAATCACAAGGTTACATGTGCACGCGGTTTGCCATCGTCTCGGCTACGAACTCAGTCACCCAGTCACTCAGTCACTGACGGACTCGCTCAACGGAATAACCATAAATACTGCCAGCATGTTGACCCTTCTAAATTGAACAATGATCAAATCTTCTGAGATCGAAATGTGACAATAATAAGTTGCAGGTGACCATTTTCAATGTCAGATGATCAACAGAAGCTTAGTTTCCTATATTCTAGCACCGCAAACTAAAACTTGAACACATGCCGTGAAAAAATGGTTTTACAATATAAAATTAATGTGTACGTCAATTATTTAACTGTAAGAGTGATTGAATCAACAGATCTCACTGTTGCTAACCCATCACAATTTGCAACAACACGATAACTCTGCATAAATTTCCGATAAAGAACATCAGCTTTAAAATGCATATAACTGGAGGATTGATTTAAATGCAAGAGAACAAGATATTGCCTTGGCGGCCTCAAAGAAACAGTATAAGTGTTGTTGCAATCCCTGCGCATAGCCCATTTCTTTAGAAATTAAAATAACCTGGAATTTAATTAAATTTGTAAATTTTGTTTTATTTCAGGATCATCCACTTTATTTATGAACATATTTTCTTTTCCTATTGGTATATTTGTGATCACCTATTAGTTGTGTAGTAGTTTTTCTTTGGACTTCTTCTGTTTGGCTCTTTTTCATGATTTTTCCAAGCCAATGCTCTATTTCTTTCGCCAAATATACCACTGTCCTATTACCGATTGTCTTTTCATTCGATGAGTTTCCAGATTCATCGAATAGTTCGGAAAACAAACCCGAAAAATGATAAACTAGTTCAAAGTGCCGGAATTGCGTTAACGGAGGGAAGTGTTTGCAAAGTAACTCATTTCATTGCTTAACAGAAGTTTTAGGTCTTTCCATTTTGAACACTTCATTGATCCCATCTGAATAATAAAGGGGATTCTATAATAAAGGTCAATAATAAAGGTCATTCTTTCTAAACTTATGAGAAAATCTCTGCGACACCCGGCCTATTGAAAGATGAAATATCTCAGCCGGCAATGAGGTATGTGGGTTAGGAAATCAGCGAGGCAGAGCACGCTCTGGAAGGTAACACCAAATGTTGCATATAAAAAGCACGGCGGATTTTAAAATTTTAAATGATCATCGGGAATGGGCAGGAGAAAAGCCTGGTCCTGGATATGATTGTCAGAGTTCTGAAACAACCCATGTAAGCCAGAGAAGTGTAGCATGTTTCAGAGTAGTGCTGATGGATTACATCTCTGCCAAAGGTATTAATTCTGTCAAACGTAGTACAATTCGTCTAGAAAGGGGACATCATTTTAGCAACAGTAACAAATCAGTGGCAATATCCACTGTGGTGTTGCGCATCTGATCTGAGCTGCGGGGATTCCTCGGAATCCCAGCTGACAGTTACAATTGAACTCATCGGTGGGTTGGCAGGTGGAACGACTCATCATAATGCAACAGCGTAGCCATGATTGTTTTCTTTCGAATTTTTTGAATGCACAATGTGGGAAGAAACTGTTATCCGGAATTTGTTTTTCTTTTGGACTATCCCCTAATATAAATGAGGATTTTTTTGCGGTGACAAGACATCGCTCTTTTTCTAACTTAAAAATTTCTTGGAGGGCTATCAGACATTAATCCTGGTCAATAATTAATTATCTGAAGGAAGGAAACCACAATCACATTCCATTTTTTTTCGTAATGCCTGCACAAACCTATACTGCCCCAGGAAGACATCTTCCAACTGATTAATTTAAGTGTAGTTGAAACATAATCACACTTTTCGTTGTAAACCAAAGAACATGGAAACAAGATGATACCAAAAGGAACTCTGTTGGACTCTGATTAGGTATTCTGTAACTGGAATTGAATTGTTCTGAATAAAACACGAATAAATGCACCATGGACTGTTTTATGTGAACATATCTTTTTTCCCACTAATCTTAACTGGCCAGCCGATAACGCCTTGCAAGGCTGATACAATTCCACGATTCGTGAAACTTCCGCATTGCTTTCAAATTTCTATTGCCATAGGAAATTACATAGCCCTTCACTTTTGTCCTCTATGCATCCTAAACTGTTGCCGAATCGTAGAACCATTAAAGTGACAATAATGTGACTGAGATACTCGAGAGAAAGTTTGCCCGGTTATAACTATATCGCTCACGCAGTTTCGATTTGGAGAATTGATGTTTCGAGTAAAACAGCACTGACTTGGGACGACATCCAGAAAATGTTTAAACAAAAATACATTTTTGGGGTTTTGTGGGTGACCCAAATACTATCATTTACAATGGGATTTCGAAGAAGGCAGAGCGTGTCCCAAAATATTTAGATGACACATACCTCCAGCATAAAATGAGGACATATTTGACAGCAAACAGCACCTCAATAAACATTTCCAAAGCGTTCAGATTTGGTTTGCAAGTTACACTTTATAGGTAGACACGCTGCTTTTCCTTCGATAGTATCCACCAACAAGGCAAGCGGCACGGCGCTGGATGCGTTCCAACGACGCAGATTTGCAAACTAAATGGGGTTCCCAGGATGTCGATGCATACTCCAAAAGTAGCCTAACTAAGGCAAGATAGGAAATTCCACGTGTTTCAGCGGGACACATCCTAAAGTTCCTTTTAATGAAATACAGTGCACTATTTGCTTTTTTGATACCGCTGCAATTTGCCTCGACCAATCGAGTTTGCGATCAAAGTTTTCAATGGGACCATTTCTCTACGAGGCACACCGTTAATTATTCCTCGGGCATGGTTAACTTATTGTTTCGAAATTGTTGCACTCGTCGAAAGCGTTTATATATTTGCTCCTCACAATCAAATTTCAAAGAACCAAAATCAGTGTACATTAGTTGGAATAGAAAATTCGTAAATGGAAAGTCAACAGTGGAAGAAAAAACCCTAAAAGTTACACATTACTCGTACTCTTAACTGTCATTGGAGCTCTTCCTTTGCGTGTGGAAGCTTGCGAATGAACTTAAACTTTTCGACGGTAATCGGTTTGTGGAACCTAGTTTTCATCGGCAAACAGAGTTTGAAAACTTACTAAAAAATGGTTGACAGTGATGTGATAAAGAACAAAACATGCTTACATTTAAAATAGCATTCCAGTCAGTATTCAAGGCTGGTGGATGATCTACCCAGCAATTTGCTCATTTTTTAAAATTATGACAAAGTATCATAAACTTTGACAGATGAACAGTAGCCGATATCCGCTTTCACGCAGACGGTTCGAATCGCGGCGGTACTCGCAAATATGAAGTACATAATAATGATGTTTAATAAAGAGAATTAATTTTTACTGTCAGAAAAATAAATTCGAATGGAACATCTGCTCAGTCTTTTTAAAGCGATTTTACAGCCTGTTTCCGACCTTTAAATTAATCTGGAAGCCAAGGGTCAAGCCACGTGCTCTGGATGGGGCTGTTAAATGGAATTATCCCAGGAAAAACGCGCAGCAAATGGCATCACATTTAGACGAATTGTCCAAATTTCCATTTATCAGTGAGCGCAATAATTCCTGTATCTTCTGCATATGTTACAGTTGCATCTTCCGATTCAAGAAAAAAATCTTGGACCATGATTTTTTTCTTGAATAGGAAGATGCAAAAGATGCAGGGATTTTTGCGCTCACTGCAAAACGGAAATTAGGATAACAATTCGTCTAAATGTGATGCCCTTCGCTGCGCGCTCTTCAAGGAATAATTCCATTTCCACAGCCCCATCCAGAGTACGTTGCTTGGCCCTTGGCTTCCAGATTAATTTAGTAGTCGTGAACAATTATATTTTAGAGAGAGAATATCTCTAATGAATTTTCTCGACACCCATAAATCAGATCTTATTCATTTTTTTTGACATCAGAAAAATAATTTCTTCAATTTCTTGCATGATTGTTAAATGGGTTTGAAAACGGAAAAAGAATATCTGCGCTCCACATTGGTGATATAGCGATGTGTTCGCAGGATTTCACAGATAAACTGGGGTGGCGAAGCTGGTCACAAACAGGTCTGAACTGATCTGGTTCGACACCTGCGTACAAAGGTGTTACAGAAGAGAATGAGATTATGAGATGGGGCAAGGTTTAAAAAAATTCAGGCTGCGCCATAAACCAACACTGTGGGGATGTTGGATGCACCTGGCTTTTACTACGAATACAAACGCAATAATTAGCAACACAATCTTCGTGCAACAAGCACGCATAATTCATGTCCCATATATCATAACTCCATAAACCCAACCTGGCGGGATCCTGAGGATAGCCGAGCGTAAAGTACTCGTTAACCAAACAAAACCACCTCACTTGAGGAAGCAAGGAACTATAAACCGCCGACAGAGAAACTTACGGAAAGAATTTAGAAATTTTTTAAGGGTTAAATTAAAAAATGGAAGATGTTTCTCGGCAAAACTGTTGAAAGGGTGGTTTTAACAAATCCTTTTTAAATCCAATGGTAAACGTGTGGCAATCAATAATTACAAATATGTCCGAATGCGTTAAGCAGGCTCCAAAGACACGTCTTTAATCTCACACGTACGTACGTAATGTTTCCATGACCACGACCAGGTGAACTTGTACCTGCGTTAAAAAGGAATGTTTCCATGATGATATTGCTGACTTTGGAAGAAGACTCAGGCTGCTAGTCGAAATCCAAATCCTGGCGACATTTCGGTCAAAATGGCGACCGTCATTGAGACCTTCAATTGCGTGTAGTTCAAAAAAGTGTGATCATGCTTCGTAGAAAATGGATGGCTCTCTCTTTGCCATGCATATTCCACGATAACATATCTTTCGTATCAGGAATTCGAGTGGCGTTGGCCGGTTGATTGGCATTGCGTGCGAGAGTTTCTGGCAAACAGCTGCCTGAAAGCGAAGACAATGAAGCACTTAACCACTTTAAGTGGAAATGATGTGCATCTTCGAAGTTTGGAGACCTTTGAAGTTGTCATAGTTACTATTTGCCATTAATTCTGGGATCATCAAAGATGAGTGTCTGCATTCAGTTTCACACAACACCAATTTGTTGAAATACGTCAACACTCGGATTATTCCCAGATAATGTAGTGTGTAACTGAGCCAGAGGGTCAGAAAATTATCGGCATGGATCTGGTTTCCCTCAGGATTTGTTGACGAGAGTCTTGCGAGTGTGCTCCAAACCGACAGATCCTTGCGTGGGTGCCATTTTCTTAAACACATCTCATCTCTGCCTTCAAATAAACATTGTTAAATCGGAATTTTCTTCCATCGCCTGCGTAGACTATTCCGACTGACTGCCGCGAAGGGATAACTGATGACGCGCGGCCACACACACAACACACAACAGAGCAAGGCTAAGAACGCAAGTTTCTGGTGCCTTCGTGGGCCTTCCAAACAGAGCATAGAAGTCCTGTGATGATTTGGATCTATCCCGACCCCCAGTGAAAAAGGGCAAAAAATAAAATAAAAAATAATTTATAGCAAATTATAACGGACACGTTTATCCCAAATTCAAAAGTAGCCACTCGGCCTCACTGGACAACTGCTTGTTGAAATGACAATCTGGAACTGTACGGTTGTGGCTGCTCAGCAAAAACTTACGAGAGAGTGCAATGGGAAGGACTGAATAATTTCTAAACAACAAAGATGACAGAGATCCAAATGCTACTTTTCTTCGTGGCCTTTGCTGCTGTCGAATTGGCCGTTCGCCGAAAATACATCGCAGTGGACTGCCATGAGAATTCGTCCATCGTTTAATGTGGAGATAAAATGTAAATTCGGACACGTGATATTTTACAAAAAGTCGAAAAAGTATATCGAAATCTTCTGAAAGTCCTTGCTCCTATATTCGTTAGAGGCTTTTACAACATACGCCCTTAGAGAATCTTGTTAACACGTTTTTACATTGCTTTGAGGCGGATTTACCACAGCTGAGCCCCAACTTTCAATGCACGTTGTCAGGGTTGTTGTATTTTTTTCTGCAAATTCTGCGCGTCTTTCAATCAGACGTCAGGGTGTCATTTTTATACGGTCTTTGCTCATCCACCTCTCAGGATTTCTCGGCATCACTAGTTTGACCTTGCCCAGGGGTGGACAATACCAGGATTATCCGATGTTAAAAAGGCCACGAATACGAAAACGACCAAAATTAAAAAAAAAAAACATGCTCCATGATCAACATGGCCACAACCAAAAAACCTCTGCGAATTGCATTTTTCTCGGAGATTTCCTGGATTTTCTTGCTCTTCATTTGCCATCGTGAGCTGATAGCCACGGCCGGTTGCTCGGCATCAACAGTGTTGCAGAACTTGGGCACGCAAGGAGAACAATGCCCCATAATCTTAGCCCAACTCCACTCAGTATTCTATGTAAACGTTGACATTATATCAACACGACTTACCGGAATTTATTACTTTTTCGTGAATGGCACTGCAACTCATATTTGCTATGAAACGCTTGATAAACAATTTGGAACAAGTAAAGCTCTCTTGCTTTCAGATAGAATTTTTTTTTCAACTGAATTTCGAGTTGTTGACATAGAGTTTGGCATAGAGGTACCGCGATGGAATAGATACCTTCAACTTTGGCCAATTTTTGCGGGGTACCTCTTTACACTAGATTAAACCTTCGTCTCCAAGAGGGTTCGTGTCCTTCCGACTTCAACACTGGACATTGGTCCTCGCAACTTTGGGTATATTTAGCTCATTTTCGTTGTCAATTTTAGCAGGAGAATTAGGGACTGAATCGCCTTTCTCCCATTTCCCCGTTTGTGGTTATCACGGAAACCCGCATGGGCGTCGCACCACGTCATCGTATTTGTTGTTTTCATGTTTCCAACATTGTGGTTGTTTCGTTGTTTATTCCATATATGTTGTTGATTTCTTTTATCCCTCTTGAATTCTTGATTAGAACTCTGTTCGTCGACCTGCCACCATCAACATTTTGTGACAGTTTTGTGAAATTTTTTTTATAATTTCCCTTGCAATTTTCGTTTATGGGGCCATACAACAGCAAAAAGTCCTGACAATGACATGCGAGTAATTCTTCGTTTTCATATGGTTTATCCACATATTCCATAGTAAAATTGCTGCGGATGTTGCATTTGTGTGTGTCAACTGACACAAGCAGAATTTCGACGGTTGAACCGAGAATGTGTAGACACATTCTGAGTTGTGCCGTGTCCAAATGACGTTGGGGCAAACTCACATAACACACGGCCGTATGCACCAAAGCTGCTATCCCTAAAAATAACCCGAGCTTGAAAAAAGTCAATTCCATGTTCAGATGCACGTTTCTCAACGATGGAAAAGGAATACTCTTGCGCATAGAAATCTAATTTTCCAACAGAGTTCTCTACATAAAAAAGTTTGTGAAAGAACTCTGTTAGAAAATTTGATTTGAATTTGAAATTGAAATGAAAAACATGGAATTGAATTTTTTCAAGCTTAGGGTTAAGGTTAGGTTTAGTGGCTTTGGTGCATATAACCGACAGTCTTTTCTTTCAGTGTACCAAAAGCCCTCGAACATGTGATAAAAAATTAAATGATTGATAACATAGGGGCTATCTAATTTCAGCAGGATTATGCTGCAATTTCACGCGTTACACGAGTGTTATGATGCTTTGCAGCGCAAGTTGCCGTTCGAAATGTTGTCTGTGTAACGAACTCACATGTTTGATTAGTAGTGTACACTGAAAGATAAGACTGTGTCGTTTCAGTTAGCCCCAACGTCATTTTGACTCGCCATTACTTAAAATGTGTCGAACGATTCGCGGTTCAACCGTCGAAATTCAGCTTGTTTCGGTTGACACATGCAAACATTTCGAAATATCATGTCTCAGAGAGTCGTGGTTTTTCATTATTCCTGCATGTTGGCGCATGTCATTTTGACTTGCATTTGTGGCGATTTGTTCTTGTAACTTTTTATGCCAGATGTAACTTTTTATGCCAGATTATGCACATGGTTTTTTTAAGTTTCCAATTTATGGGGAAAAACAAAAAGATTTTGACCAATTTCAAATGAATTTATGGTTTCACCTATTCATATTTGAACGGTGTCTAATTTTGTCACAAAAACAATGTCGTCGAAAATATGGATATGCACTGACATTTGTTACAAGTCCAAATAAATTAGGAAAATTCCTCATGTGATGGGTTTAAGACGCAATTTCCTAGACATCAGTATCAGCCATCCGATGAAAGTAAGCAAGTCGAAACTCAATTGTAGGACTTGAGTCTGGCGTCGCTGATCTTTCGGGCTACCTATTCCTGGGCTTGAGCCTTCACTGATAGTCGCAGCAGATTGAAATAGAAATGTCTTTAAAAGAAAAACTGTATGAAGTCTGACACTGCTGGGACAAATTTAAGACACATGAAATCATTTCAGTTGTCATTTCACGTCAAGTGAGGTGGGAAAACTGTTACTGGTCGAGTTGAAAGGAAATCGAAATGTGTCGAAAATGTTGCCCAAGTGTCTCACTGATGAGTCAAATTTTTTGACACACTATACCGCCTTTTCATGTCAAGTGAGTTGGAAAAATGTGTCAGTGGTTGGACAAAAATTCACCACCATCATTTGAAATTTCACGTGGTTTGAATGCAAATGACTTGTTCGTCGGTAAAATTCAAGGTTCCTTTTCC
>JASGXE010012538.1:0-36908 GCA_030068105.1 Sinentomon sp. SZTP_YWyxl
AAATGCGATAATAGCGATGCAAGAGGAAAGTCACGCCGGCCACCTGAGAAGCTCGGGAAACTTCTTTGCCTTGAATTAGGTGGGAGTGACCGTTGCATTCGACCGAGCACGATTCAAGGAGCAGATCCCTGGGCGTCAGTGCGAGCGGGCACGGAGCGCAGCATTGCCCACCACAAAACAAAGAAAAATGTACTTTATGCGCACTTTTGACAACATTTTAATTCAATGATAGTGAAGTAAGAAACTATGGTGGGCAGCAAGAGCTGACACACTTATAAATGCCGAACTGAGCCAGCTGGTCGATCAGTACATGGGGTGAGAAACAAGCGAGAACATGGTACAAACTCACAGAACGATATATAAAATGTCCTTTTTACAGGGACAAAGATGGTCCAACTTTGTAACACATCAGGCATTCAAAGCTTGCAGATGTGTGACGCATGACAGGTCCAACAAACCACATGCATAAACCATTGATCAGGCCAAAAACGGCATGGTAAAAGTAAGAACTGTACAGTCACAGAAACTATAATGACTCC
Organism: Sinentomon sp. SZTP_YWyxl; assembly: GCA_030068105.1. NCBI lineage: Eukaryota > Metazoa > Arthropoda > Protura > Sinentomata > Sinentomidae > Sinentomon > Sinentomon sp. SZTP_YWyxl. Next base: position 540 of record JASGXE010012538.1, read on the forward strand.
CTCACAGAGTTAAATGGCTTTCAGATTTTTGCATAGCTTCTTGGAAAAGTTGACAAATGCAATGATGGACATTTAGGTCACCAAGCAACACGTCAGAGACCACGTCAATCCGTTCTGAACGACGCCGAATTATGCCTTCACGAACAGCGACCGGCATCAGGTTTCAGAAAATTGGTTTCATCTTCAGGTCACTACACTTTACACTTATTCTCCAGGAAAAAAGATACACCGGGGAGGCGCAAGGCTGAATCTTCGGCACATCGGCATTCTTCTTAAAGAACGCAACCTGTAGGTATAGCATGAAACCAAATTAATTTTGCAAATAGGTGTAGGAGCCCATCTCTCTTGGGAGTCGAATGTTTCCGTGACCGGACATCATTGCCCCCCTGTTATCACAGAGGTTCGACGACGCTGATCAAAAGGTAAGCATATGCCCCCACGCATTGTGACCGAGGTTTTGTTCTGGGTTGAGCACAACATGTTCGGAAGACAAAAAGGAGGCAAAATTAATGATAATTGTGAAAAAGGACGAACAAAATTCGTGATGATGGTTAACTTTTGATAAAAGAAAAGAAAAAGAAAAGTTCAATCCAAACACGTTGTGATGCTTTCATGAATGGCAACTGCTACAGGGTGGCTTGAATAAAAGTGTTGCACAAGTCGCCGAAGCGTAAGTATACAGTCACAGAAACAGTAATGACTCCCTCAGTACAAGTACCTGCATTGGATCATGGGAGTCAGTATTGTTTCTTGTGCCTACGAGTACAGTGCCGGGAAAATTAATGGAACCGCAAATACAATTTAAATGCAGTTTCGGTAGAAAATGATATTTTTGATTCCGCGACGGAAATTTAGCACCAAAGTTTTTCTTTGTCGTCCACCAAATGAAGAAAAAAATCGAAAGTTTTTTTTTCTAAAATATATGCAATAAAAATTGTTGAAACAAAACTTGTGAAACAGATGTCACAACATGTTGCTGAAACACGACACTTTTTTCTTTGTGAAAAAAAAGGACGCAAGTAAAGGAAAATTTCGGAGGCAATACCATTTCTGCCATTTAATTTACGTTTCTGGCTCCATTAATTCTCCCGATGCTGTACACCTGGAAAATGTGGTGGCGAATTTTCACCAAGTGCCAATATTTTCATGCAAGTGAGCGGTAATTTGTCACGAAATTTTTGGTGATAAGTACCAAATTGGTGAAGATACTTGGGTTTCCATTGAAAACACGCTCTTGCAGAAACAGACTCGTGTTTGACGGCGAAGAGGAACACCATTGGCAAATATACGCACTCCATTCCGGTCTGCCCGAATGTCGAAGCAATGGTGGTTCAGCAGCAATGGTGGTTCAGCAGCAATGGTGGTTCAGCAGCAATGGTGGTTCACCAGCTAAGCAGATCAGGTGCAAGTGTGGCTCAGAAGAAAGGGTGGTTTGGCAACAAGGGTAGTTCAGCTTCAAGGGTGGTTCACCGGCAAGGATGGTTCACCGGCAAGGATGGTTCAGCGGCAAGGGTGGTTCAGCGGCAAGGGTGGTTCAGCGGCAAGGGTGGTTCAGCGGCAAGGGTGGTTCAGCGGCAAGGGTGGTTCAGCTGCAAAGGGATGAACAGAAAGGATGGCTCAGAAGCAAGGGTGGTTCAGGAGCAAGGGTGGATCAGCTGCAAGGGTAGAGCAATTACAAGGGTGGCTCAGAAGGGTGGATCGGCAGCAAGGGTATGGTTCACTAACAACGGTGTTTCAGTAGCAAAGGTGGTTAAGCTGCAAGGGTTCAACAGCAAAGGTGGTTCAGCAGCAAGTGTGATTCGTCTGCAAAAGTGGCTGACTTGCAAAGGTCGCTCAGATGCAAGGAGAGTTCAGCTGCAAGGGTATTTCAGCTGGAAGGGTGGTCAACTTCAAGGGTGATTCAGCTGCATTGTGTGCTTTAACAACAAGGGTAGTTGGGCAGCAAGGGTGGTTCGGCTGCAAGGGTGTATGCAGCAAGGGTGATTCAGCACCAAGGGTGGTTCAGTAGCAAGGGTGGTTCAGTAGCAAGAGTGGTTAAGCTACAAGGGTGGTTCAGCTCTAAGGGATCTACGCAAGGATGGGTCAGAAGCAAGTGTGATATGTCTGTTAAAGTAGCTGAGTTGCAAGGGCGGTTCAGCAGCAAGGGTGGTTCAGCTGCAAGGGTGTTCCAGCAGAGAGGGTGCTCCAGCAGCAAGGGTGGTCCAGCAGCAAAGGTGCTCCAGCAGCAAGGGTGCTTCAGCAGCAAGGGTGTGGTTCAGCAGCAAGGGTGGTTGAGCAGCAAAGGTGGTTCAGCAGCAAGGGTGCCTCAGGGTCAAGGTTGGTTCGTACAGCGGCGATTCAGCAGCAAGGGTACAACAGCTTGGTTTTGGCCAGAGCAAAGGTTCCGGAATAAGGGTTCAGCAGGAAAGGTTTAACATAGCAAGGTTTCAGCAACGTTATCCCTCTGGCCCCTTCTTGTTTCCGGCGTAGGCATATTCATAGCAATGTCGTGTCTGCTGTAAACGCTGTGTCTGGCAGGGTCCAAATTCTCAGACAATTTTAATGGTTTAACAAAAATGTGCAGGTTCATTGGAACCCGACAAAGGCCATGAGCGGTCAATCAGCGACAAAAATTGGCGCGAAGAATCCGGGCAAAACTATAAACAAGGTGAGGGGACGATGTGGCGATTTGCTGTTTCCGCTGCTTGCTGCCATTCAGGCTTGAACGTCGCACATGTATGAAAAAGTGCGTATCATTGACCCTCTATAAGCTATATTGCCATGCCAGACTTCTCGCTTTTCCCAGTTTTATTGCCGTCGACCAATCCGATAAGTAATTAAAAACTCAATAAAACGAGAAATAAAAAGTGACCAAAGTGGAGCAAGGGAGCCGTTGGCCCTGAAGCCAGACGTTGGGCCTGTGGAACTGGTCCAGACGGTGGTCGGATATTCTGCAGTCTTTTCCAAAACAAAAGAGACTTGATTTTCCATTCAAAACTGCCAGCTCCAAGTTTTGTTAGATTCTTTGAGAAGTTTTGGCAGTCCCAAAAGATCGAATTTGCAACACAACATTTTCGAGGTCAAATGCGTGCAGCATGTAAAATTTGGCAACATTGTTCCTTCTTCGACAGGTCCGTAAAATTGACCCACCACGTGTAAGTTGCTGTCTGTTTTACCGCATTGCCGCTTGGAACTGTAAGGTTCTCAAAATGTCTGCGTCTGTCCAAAATACTGCTCTCGAAGATGCAAATACAACAATTTATACAGTGTGTTTCGTAAAGATGGGGCATAATTGATAGGTAGCGTTCCACGAATCGAAATTATTCAGGGACGAAATGTGCTCCTCCTGCCTTCTCCAACACTAATTCAAAAAGTCTTACTTTCAGTCACTTTACAGGGGACACTTTTCAGATACCCAACCATGACTTTATTCAAGATTCCAAATTCAAATTATGAAAACATTTAAGACAGGATCAAACATTTTATTACGCTCCATTAATTTAAAAATTCGTTCTTGTCTTCAACTAAGAGATTACAACAATTGCTGTAATCTTGAAGAAAGTCATGGGGGGCATCTGAAAAGTGTCCCCTGAAAAGTGACAAAGTAAGACGTTTTGAATTAGAGTGAAGATATATGGCCCCCAAAGAACACTGTTGCCATGGCAAACCGATGTGGACCATTAATTTTGTTCCGAAGAACACCTCCACAACAATGAAATTTGTACAACGAAATCGTGTTCACCGTCATCGGTCCCCAAAGATCCCGATGAGGACCCAATGGGGGTCGAGAAAGCTGAACTCCATTTTCATCGTAAAACTCCCATTTTTTGTAGAGGTGTTCTTCGGAACAAACTGAAAATTAATGGCCCTGTTATACAAAATGTCCTCCGACCCATTATTTCCAAGACCCCCCCCCCCAAAAACTACGGTTGCCATATGACAACAAAGTTCTTTTGCGGGGCTACACGTGTCTCAGAAGGGGGGATCATAGCACATTTCGTTACTGATTAATTTCGATTCTGTGCAAATCAGGAACATTCCTATTTATTTGGCCCCACCTTTAGGCCTACTTAACACCCTGTATACAGGGATCTGGAGACTAGGATAGAACTGACTGAGGCAGAAGTGGACTGAGGTAGAATTGGACAAAGGAGGGAGTTTTGCATGGAGGTGGTAGCTTACACCTGTCCTAACTTAACTTAACCTAACCCGGAGATATTAAAAAATCGGCCTCCAAAAATGCAAAAATTCTGCCTCAGTCCACTTCTGCCCCAGTCACCGGTCCCGTACAGATGCAAAATGAACTGGATGGAAAAGAGGGGTGATGCGCCAATTTCACGCACGCGTGGTGTTTATCAAATATTTGGCTGCGCGGTGTGAATCGGCCATCCAAAATTTATCGACGTACGGGTCGCTTTCACAAAAATTTCAAATGACCGCAGCCTTGCCAAATCGCCGCAAACTTGAGCAACATCAAAGTTGCAAGAGGCCGTTGGAAAATTTGAAATCTGCAAGAGGTGCTCGGGGTCAAGACAAAATTTCCAATTGGGGTCATTCATGGGCCTGCCTTGCTGCACAATGAGGTGGATGTGTTCCACTGAAGATGAAGTGCAAATTTCGCAAATCTGATCGCAAATTTATGAATTTCTCACATCGGAATTCGCAAAGTGATTGTCAGTTAAATTCGTTTTATCGATGGATGAACGGTGTTTTAATTATCATGTCCGAAACGCCACGGAAAGATCAATTCTCCTTCGTTCGGATATTCCCAATACCAATGGCGGAAATAACTTCACCAAACTGGGTGAATGAATAGCCGTCATGCGGCATGAATACCGCAAGATTAGATGTGCTTGTTTCCTGTTTTTCCTGTACTGGCGTGAATGCTATTTTCCACCGTGGAACGAGACAAACCACCGTGGCAATCACGTTCCTGTCACGGGAGCATGCCATGTCCCCACAACGGTGGAAAAACACATCGCTGTCACTGGAGAAAGCCACATTCCTGCCATAATAGCCAGCATCGTGGTGCCACACCGACCATATCCAAATGGCAGCCACCTGGCACAGACAAGTGTTTGCCATATTCCGCGGAACGTTCCTGCCACGTTCCTCTGCTACCCGGGGAAATTGGGCTGAACTTCATTTTCAGCATGTCAACAACAAACAAAAGGCGGGCACCAACCACTTGGTTGACAACAAGCAGGAGACAGTGAAAATTGTGGTAAGGTTAATCTATATTCATTATACTGGGCGTCCGATTGTCGTTGAGTTTGACGCCATGCACAATTGCCAGCAAAACCAGGCGATGTTCGAAATTTTGATTTTTTGATGAACAGTGCCGGGAAAATTAATGGAACCACAGATGCAATTTAAATGCAGTTTCGGTAGTCAATGATATTTTTGATTCCGCGACGAAAATTTAGCACCAAAGTTTTTCATTATTGGTCCAATCAAATGAAGAAGAAAAAAATCGAAAATGTTTTTTCCAAAATATATGCAATAGAATTGTTGAAACAAAACTTGTGAAACAGATGTAACAACATGAAACACGACACTTTTTTCTTTGTGAAAAAGGGACGCAAGTAAAGGAAAGTTTCGGAGGCAACACCATTTCTGCCATTTAATTTATGTTAGTGGTTCCATTTTTCCCGATGCTGTACGTGCACCCAAATGAAAACATTGTCCTATACCCAATCTTGAGAAAGGAAGGCCTATGCGTCGGAAACTCAATCAAGGCCAAATCAATTGAGGAGCATTGAGAACATCGTTCAGATTGTGCTCAATTGCGGCTGATATGCATCATTGCATTTTCAAGGCCAATAAGTCCCAGGTCATCCTTGCGCTATTATGCTCCCCATTCTCAAGGAGAGTTCTTTGAATTTCATCAACATTCCAAAAACAACTTTTGTGGGAACATACTCGTATGTGTGAGGTCCGTTTAAGTCCGAAGAGCAAATAGACAATGGCGCAACGTTGGACCATTGGACAACGTTGGACCATTGGACCAGTTTCAAAAAAACTTTGAGAACTACCAGCCAGCAATATCAGCGTGGCAAGAAATTGCAAATTTGGTTTGTCAGCAGATACAGATACCAAATTTCCCTTTTCGTTATCAGATGAACACCATATCATAATTTACGACTCATTCCGAATTTGCTGAAAGGTATCTGCGCTGCATTCCCGGAATGTTACCGCGAAAGTGGAAGCCCGGAGCGCACCTGTGGGAAGCAATTCTTAAGGAGGTGTTACACTCTGTGGAAAATCCACTCGCGTCTTCGCGCAGACGAGAATTTCTCTCCTCTGCTGATGGCGCAAGTGTGGTGGCGCGCCGGAAGACAATCACACCGGTAAACAAACATGGGCAGCTTTCCCTGGTCGGCAGGTTGCGCGAGGCCGCCCGCCGAGCGGACGGTCCGAGTTCGAACCCGACTTGGGGCAGCAGTTTTGGCCAAAAAGACGTTAAAATTTCAAAGTGCAATCACGGCGTCTGCATTGAACTGACTAATTTCTGCGGTGCATGGCTTCTGGTTTTCCTTCTTTTTTTGCTCAAATCAAACCTGCCACACCATCCAAACCTCACATTTTTCTTGTTGTCAGTCAACTTCTTGGCACCTGTTCTCCAATTGCTTATTATAAACCTTCTGCCTGGCGATCATTAGGCAAACAAAAGGCCAGTATAGAAATTGGCTACATCAGATGTAGCTGGCTATAGCAAAGTTTATATCCGTTCAAAAAGGAGAAAACGTCACTTTGAGCCAGAGACTGATGGCCGCACGGGGAACTGCATGAATGTCATTCTCATAAAGTGGATGGACAGGACGCACCTTTGGAGTGCGGTGTTTCAAGGAATTTCGAGCCCAGTGAAGAACAGCGCAAACAGAGACATGGCACATGTCGCCGCATGCGACAATGCGGCACAAAAACTGTGCCGTAAAAAAGTTATGCACCCACCTGGGTGCGCAACCGGTAAGTTTTTGTCAATGGTTGGGCAAATACGAATAGAAACGCGCAGACAATGACGGGTTTCTCAGCAAAAGGTAGTTTATTACCTCAGTTGACGAGCAGGCTCGGCGAGATGGATCCTCAAGATTACAGAAACAAAAGGTATGTAGAAGAAATGCAGACGGCGCTGGAGAGCGGAAAAGCTGGCTCCCCACAGTGGCATGACAGTGGTACGAATTTGTTTTTCAATATTTCCATCGCAATTCGTGCAATGAAATTGGAATTTTGCAACGATATCGAGTGGTCATCGCGTCCGCTCATATTTCTCCAGAACCTCCGGTAAAAATGTCATATTTCTCCAGACCCTCCTTCAGAACCTCCGGTAAAAATATAATTTCTCCAGACCTCCGGAAAAATATCATTTCTCCACAACCTCCGGGAAAAATTTCATTTTTCTCCGGACCCTCCGGAACAAAAAATTTCATGTTTCTCCCATCCGGTAAAAATTTCATATGTCTCCAGACCCTCCGGTAATAATGTCATATTTCTCCAGACCCTCCGGTAAAAATTTCATATTTCTCCAGACCCTGCGGTAAAAATTTCTGTTTCTCCAGACCCTCCGGTTAAAATGCCACATTTCTCCAGACCCTCCGGCAAAAATTTCATATTTCTCCAGACCCTCCGGCAAAATTTATATTTCTCCAGACCCTCCGGCAAAATTTATATTTCTCCAGACCCTCCGGTAAAAATGTCATATTTCTCCAGACCCTCCGGTAAAAATATCATATTTCTCCAGGACCTCCGGTAAAAATTTCATATTTCTCCAGACCCTCCGGCAAAAATTTCATATTTCTCCATACCCTCCTTTAAAACTTTTCATATTTCTCCAGACCGTCCGGCAAAAATTCATATTTCTCCAGACCCTCCTGTAAAAATTTCATATTTCTCCAGACCTTCCGGTAAAAATTTCATATTTCTCCAGACCCTCCCGTAAAATTTCATATTTCTCCAGGCCCTGCGGTGAAAATTTCATATTTCTCCAGACCCTCCGGTAAAAATTTCATATTTCTCCAGACCCTCCGGCAAAAATTCATATTTCTCGAGACCCTCCGCTAAAAATTTCATATTTCTCCAGACCCGGGCCTCCGGTGAAAATTTGTGTTATTGTGTGCGCAGTCCGCGATGTCCGGCCTATCACGTCCACGACATTAGCTAATTGCATCCCTCATCCCGCCCGACCTCTCGAGATCGGCCCACCCCTCGAAGGTCGCAATTTCCAAAACGTGGCCAACAGGAAAATAATTGCCCTGTCAAATCCCCCCGAGAAAAGTCTGAGAACAGTGGGGAACAACTATGTTGACACCTGTGAATGGTAGGGAAAGGCCTGGCACTTTCCGAGGAATTCGGTCTCTTTTTCAAGCCTCCATAGATGACAGCAACGATAACAGAGTTATAAATATAAATTGTTCTTTGATTGATTATGTGGACATACAACATACCTACACGAATAGCTCTATTCGTTCAGGTGGCCCACTCGAGAGTTCTTTGTTTGTATGACTGTAGGATCTAATAATGGGGTCTCTTGTTCTTTAAGCAATTCGCCGAAAATATGGGGAGCAATTGGCTCAGGAACATTCGCCCAAAGCGATTGCATTCGCCAACTCATCGTCCAATGTTTGGGCTAAACCGCCAATCCTCTGCGGTGGACCGATATTGGCAGGGTTTCCCGCGAGGATCGCCCAAGGTGAACTGCTGCTCGCCATTTCAGGGTGCATCGAATATCCCAGACGACAGAACACAGGGCGACCCATATGTAAATCTCAAGTGGAAAATTTTTCAAGACCAACAAACTTTCCGCCCAGCCATTTGCTTTTATTTGAAATTGAATGAAGTTTACCATATAACTGTTGCCTCCGAAACCTTTTCTCTCTTTATTTTTCACTCTTAGGCCCTATATGCGTTAGCTTTCACCAAGTTAACTCATCTGCTGCCCGCATGTATTAAGCATTTATGGGGGAAAAATGCCGATCCGATCATGGGAACCGACTTGAGGCCCGATTTGAGGATATGACCCTGCACATAACGGCATGAATTTTCTGGGCCCACCGACAAAGAACCGACAGCCTTTTACATCCCAACCCAGCATTTCATCATTACCAATTTATTTTCCACTTATACTTCGGCGCAATTTAAAATCAATGGTAAAATGCCTGGCAAAATGTCAATGGTAAAGCAATGGTGAAATGTCATGATTCATGACATTCATGTGAGGCGTGAAAAGGCATCAAGCCCAATGCTCAAATTTGATGGACCCTGTATTTGCCAATCCTGTTGAGCAAAACATCATGAAGACCCACCGCGCAGCCCATTGAGATCGTCCAAAAGGCGGAACGCATGAAGATATAAACAGAAAAATATGGATTTTGATGGCTGAATCTTACGTAGATATAGCGTGGGAAAATGCGGCCAATTAATATCAAGAGGGAAAAAGATGCATTCCGTGCCATCTTCGTTTTGTACGTTGGTTCTGTTCTCATGCACAAGGATCGAACTAATCTCAGCGATGCAATTATGAACTAATTTACCTAATTTTGGTCTCTCGAGTCTGTATTCTTGCAATATGGCTCCAAGAAATGAAGCAAGCATAAACCAGCTCAAGCTGAAATTTTGTTGAAAAGCTCAACTGTTACTTTTTACCGATCATGCCTCTCCATGGAGAAAAATGGTAAACGTGATCCCCTCTTGGAGAAAAATGGTAACGCAATCCCCTCTTGGAGAAAAAATGGTAACCCCAATCCCCTCTTGGAGAAAAATGGTCGCAGCATGCCCCTCTTGGAGAAAAAAAAATGGTTAAGGCATGCGCCGATTGAAGAAAAAAGGTTGAGCAATGCCCGTCTTGGAAACACAGGCCCACCTGTGGTTAAATTATGCCTCTCATAAGAAAAAATGGTCAAATGCCCCTCAGAGAAAAAATGGTTAATTAAAGCATGCCTATCTTTAAAAAAAGTTGTTAAAGCATCCACCTCTTGGAGAAAAATGGTTAAAGCATACTCCTCTTGGAGCAAAAAAATTGTTGAAGCATGTTCCTCTTGGAGAAAACATGGTTCCTGACTTAGCGGAATTTGAACGTGATCCGAAGAACACGGGTTCAATCCCCGGTGACGACGTATTTCTTTCAAACGTTGCGAGCTCCGACCATGTGGCAAGCAAGAAGGTTATCGTGGCACAATATTTCGTCTTTCAGATAAGACGTTCAGGGACGTTTAGAAGGACTCTCTGTTCGCATGAATCACATCAAAATAATGCGCACGCTAATGAACACCTAGCCGCGGGTCATGAAAGAGGCCGGGCAGGTTACAATTGCAAGGAAGCCTCGTCGATAAAGCCTCGTCGATAAAGCCTCGTCGATAAAGCCTCGTCGATAGCCTCGTCGATAAAGCCTCGTCGATAAGGGCCTTCTGTGGAACCAAACAACGGCTAGCCTACACGCCTCTCCTCGATCGTGTGAAGGGTCTCGTGTCAACCGTGTTCAAATCGCAAAAAGATGGTCAAGATAAGTAGAGCCTACTTGACATCTTGGACAAATGAAATGGGAAAGTGATGCACTGAGGTGTTTGTGACAAAATTTTAAAAATGACGGGACTTGTGGGACACCCTCTATACCTACAGCTGTAAGACGAAAACTCCCTGCCACAGCTGTAAACGCCATTGCAAAAGGTTGCATCTGTTAGATTAGCCGTTGAGTCCGAGATGGACGGCCGCGCAGATATAACTCTTGCGGCAGAGAGATCATGACGGGGGTAACGCTAACTCCGAGCTGCGAGGTAAATTTTTTCAATTGGAGCAGATGGCAAAAATTTACCTCGCAGCTCGGAGTTAGCGTTACCCCTGTCATGATCTCTCCGCCGTTGGTGGGATACTGCTGGAATCCAGCTTCTTGGCTTAATCATGCTCTTTGCACTGCCCAAAATGGGAATTCCAGAAACGTTTCGGTTAAAATTATGATTGGGGTGATTCCACAACGAGAGACAAAATGTTCCGCAAATGGTTTTATTGGGGCAGCAGATGCTTTGCTGGTTTGCTGGTTTGGAACTCCCCAGAAAGACAAACTATCCACTAAGTACCACTTGAATATTGGGAGTATGGCGAAGACCAACGAAATCGTATACATAGAAATGCTTACCGAGCACATGCAAGTGATGCAAGGGTCGTCAGTTATCCTGTCCACAAATACCTCCTGTCCTTCGTTGGTACACTGTGGAACTGTGCCTGAAATGAACAAAAAAAAACATGGAAGGTTTTGGAATGTTTCAAACCAGAATCCCCTCGATATGGTCCTAACTGATGTCGTTATAGAATGTTACGAAATATCCCTCTGAATATTTCAAACCATATATTCCTTTGGAAAGGTTCCAATTGCTCTTTTGGAATTCTACCAACTGATCCTTGGAATGTTTCCAATTGTCCCTTTTCAACTGTGCTATGAGTGCTTCCAACCGTTCCAACTGTGCTATGAGTGTTTTAAACTGTGTTTGCGAATGTTTCCAATCATCCCTTTCCAACACTGCTTTTAAGTATACTTTCAACTCTGTTTTAGAATGTTTCCAAATTGTCCCTTTCCAATTGTACTTTGCGTGCTTCCAACTGTGTTTTAGAATGTTTTCAATTCTCCCTTCCGACATTGCTTTCAGTGCTTTAAACTGTGTTTTCGAATGTTTCCAATTGTCCCTTTCCAAATGTGCTTTGAGTGCTTCCAACTGCGTGTTTTCGAATGTTTCCAATTGTCCCTTTCCAAAAGTGCTTTGAGTGCTTCCAACTGTGTTTTTGAATGCTTCCAATTGTCCCTTTCCAACTGTGCCTTCGAGTGCTTCAAACTATGTTTTAGAATGTTTTCAATTCTCTCTTTCCAACACTGCTTTCAGTGCTTCCAACTGTGAACCGTCTGCTGCTCTTCGAATACAGTCCGTTGGAATGAGACCAAATATATCCCTTGGGATGTTTCCAACTGCCACCACCATCGTCTGGTATGCACAGCGCAAGCGCAACGACACATTTGGGTTCAAAACGGAAGTTTTCCCCCACCGAACATCCTTTTTCCAAAAAAGGTTTGGTTGGTTGTTTGGCTTGTCTGTTTGTTTTTTCTCTCATGTTTATAGGCTTGGGTGTAAATGGTTTTGCGCGTGTTCATGCTGGACTTTGGAGGAACATTCAACCACTTATGGAGAGATCTGAAAGCAATATTCAGCAAGGAAAAAGTTCTTGCGGTTTGACATTGTTTTCTGACCACTGCCGAGCGGGAACATAACATAATGAACATTTTATACCACCAAAAGAAAAGCATTGCAAGCATCTGAGCAGGTGTTCGCATACGCAAGTGTGAGGCCGTATGTCAACTGATTGCCAATTCAAATTCGCAGGTGCATGCACGGATCTCATTCCAAACGTCCGGAGACCAGACCGGTAGAACGGCCTCGGGCCAATCCGGGTGAACTGGCCACGTGGGAAGGGCACAGGAACGACACCGAAGGCCGCAGGAATTTTAAGCAATTTGCAGCGTAATTTAACCTGTCTACCAGGGCCATCGGAGTTCGGACGCTTTTGGGGGGAGAACGCACCCACAATTAAACCAAATCCGAGAGCATGCTCTCAAACAATCCTAAAGGGAAGCGAAATTCCTGCAACAATTTGGGCCTCAAACCGGCAGGAATAAATAGAAAGAATTTCTCGAAAAAGAAATCAAAGTTTCGTTGGCCCCCCATATCCATGGTACGAACAGACTCAATCGGCGGAGAGATCATCACGGGGGTAACGCTAACTCCGAGCTGCGAGGTAGATTTTTTACATTGGAGCAGATGGCAAAAATTTACCTCGCTGCTCGGAGTTAGCGTTAACCCCGCATTGATCTCTCCGCTGAATGTGTTGATTCACTGTCCCGTCAAAAAATACAGGCCTATGCAAACGTCGTGGCTGATGGCCGCCCACAACATCACATGTGGAGGATTGGAACACGGAACACAGAAATCAGCAAAAACACGCCAAACAAACGGGTGCTCAGGGACTTTTGGACCACCCTGTAGATTTCAAGCAAACACCTAAGTAGTGCATCCTGAGTTTAATCCTCAAATGGAAAGAGGTACCAATATGGGAAGTGTGCATTACCTGTTTCTACACCATTGTTGCGCGTGGACTCATACCTAAAATAGGGCTCATAAAACCGCCAATTCGGCTGATAAGTGTGTGGAGAACATTATTATAATTTCCGTATCCAACGCTGTTCATACTTGGATGCTTTCATTGTCAAGAATGCGTGTCTCGACAGAGAATCTGACTAAAAAATTGAAGCAATTCGTAACCACGAATCTGGCAGTGCTTTCTCGGGCGCCTTTGTCCCCTACTCCCGAGGTGTGCCGGACGCCCCTGCCAATGTCCCCAAATCAAAACATGGGCCAAGTGCTCTTCATCTTCCCAGCATGATGATGAACGACGTTTCTGCAATTGGTGTCCGGGGCGCGGACAACAGACAAGAGACAAGAGAGACCTTCACAAATATGCGGTATCCAGTAAAATAAGAAATCAAGATTCCTGAAGCGCAAGATCGAGTTTTTAAATTGCAGAGGAACTTGACAAGACTGCATTCTTCGCATGGTTACGTCTTGTTCGGATCAAAGGGCTTGCCCCAGGAGCGGAGCGGGAGCGAGGTGCGTTCGGGGACCATCACCCCGAGAAAACAAAACACATTGGAAAATTTTGAATTTGATCCGCGTTCGCAAATACAGAAATACTTTGAATTTAACTGCTGCAAAATGTTTTCAGGGGGCCATTTACCCCCTTCACTACAAGACCCTGCCTACGACATTGGTTTAGCCCGTTGAGGCAGCCAGAAGCCGGCCTCAAGGGCCCCGTCAGCTGTCTGCGAAAAATGTTAAATAAGGTGATCATGGCTGGCTGAAAATATAGCAACGGTCAAAAATATGCACCCAGGGGCAACGAACGGCCTTAACGAAAAACACCTTTGACCTCCATCAATAAAATTAGCGGAAAGCCGACTGACAATAAGGCCATCCCTAAAACTAAATTGCGAATGGTCTCAAAAAGCAGCGAAATTCTTGGGCCCCGATTTTGCACCGGATCTTCAGCACCAAGCGAGTCGCCCCGCCCGCCACGCCGGTTGGGTTGCCTGGATGCGTGGGTGCCGTGCAGGCATGCCCAGTGCTCCCGACGGTTTGCAACACACAACTCAAGCTTCATGAAACAGTGCCATGGGTGAAAAGTGTCATGCAAGTGTTACGCATGACAATGCTCATGGATACATGATACCAAGATTCCAGTATACATGATACCAGCATACATGATGCCAGTATCATGAAAAGATGATACTGGTTTACATGATACCATGTACACATGATACCATGATACCAGCATGATACCATGATACATGATACCATGATACATGATACATGATACCATGTATAGCAGCATGATACATATACCAGCATGATACATGATACCATGATACCATGTATACATGATACCAGCATACATGATACCAGCATACATGAATTCGGTCCAGTATCATACATGATACTCAAATGGAGAACGACATGAATTGGAAATGTGGTGCGTAAAACGATAAATTGGAAATGATGGTGTTGGCCCCACATGAAGAAAACGACACGAATTGGAAATGTGTGATTTACTTATGGACAATGACATGAATTGGAAATGTGGCACACATGTGGAAACGACATGAATTGGAAATGGTGTGGTCACAAGGAAAAAGACATGAATTGGAAATGTGTGGGACACATGAAAAACGACAAACTGCAAATGTATGGGAGACATGTGGAAAACGACATGAATTGTAAATTTGTGGTAACCGTGTGGGAAATATAAATTGGAAAATACGAATTGGAAATATGTGGTAGAGGCCCTCAGTAGAAAATGCCACGAATTGTAAATGTGTGGCACCCAATCGGCATGCATTGAAACGGTGTGGGGCGGGGAAACACTGAAAAGTGATGATGGCGCCACTGGCCGAGCAAGTCAACGAACGCCTTTGATGGACAGGACCAAGTAAAAACCTGATGGCCACTTGACAGATGCCTGGCAAGAAGAATTCGTTCGAAACAGGCCCAAAACCGTCTGCTGTTTGCGTGTCATAAAAAATTCATGTCAAATCTCTCCGGGAAGGAATGCCATGATGGATTCCACTCTCAGGATATCCTCCTCAGAGGCATGGCCAGAGACGGTACATGCCAACGTTTTTATGAAGTATTTAGTATTGAAAGTATTTAGTATTAAAAGTATTTAGTATTAAAAATCTCTGGGCATGGTGTCACCGAAATCATTGTTGAAAACTGGGGTGGAAAAGCCTTGCTTGAGAGAAGGAACGAGCAACCACGTCCTGAGTTTCTATAAAATTCTTGGAAACTCTGGAGGACGGCAGGAGTTTTTGTCCTATATCCAGTTCCCTTCCTTCGTGCTCGCAATGATCACTCGCTGAAGGTTAGGCCGCCATCGTTAAAAAAAGATGTGGGCAAATTTTCATTTCTTGGAAGAACTATCAAAGACTGGAAATCACTCCCTGCCAATATTATATTTTTCCCTTTGACGGTGGAAGCCCTTCGAAGCCGTACGGCAGCCCCAACTTCATCAGGTGGTGCAGAAAAACACGATTTCTGGGGAACTAAATTCGGAGCAATATGTGCTCTTTGCCATCCAATTTTATTGTTTCTGACAATCAAAATGAAATGCCGGAAGCCAAATTTCTTCTGCCATCGTGCATTCCGGTTGTCTTTTCTGGACCTTGTCGTTTTTCTGACTGCTTCCAAAACGCCAAAAGCAATTAAATTCTTGCATCTTGTGAGTTGCGATGTTTGAGAAATTGTAATGATTGACCGTTGGGCGATGAGAAAAAAACCTGAGGGAGGGGCGTCAAGGTGAACAAGGATAGATCACATGTGGAACACGCATCGCACCGATGTGCGAACAAACTCTGCGCCATCATAAATCAAAATATTGGCGCCATCCTCAATGGGAAGGTATCAGCAATCTATGGTATCAGACGATGCGGTCTGTTGCAAAAACTGAGAAAAAGTTTTACCTTTACCAAGCCTTTTCCGGAATATTTTCCGTGTGACTTTTTGAAGCAAATTCCCTCATGTGAGGATGTCTTTGTGAAGAGAAATTCCAGAAATATGAACAAAGCCACTCGAAATGCTACTCGAAATGCGGCAAGAGTTATTGGGAAAATAACCAGGAACACCCCTGATATCAGCAGGGCGAACCAGAAAACATAATGCCTTCACCTGGGGGCAACAACACTTAAGTGAACCAGTGCCGCCCTGAGAGACATCCCTCCCCCCCCCCCCGAAAAAATAACATTACAGGAGTACCAACCGAAAAGGTGCAAGATGTTGGAAAAATTGCAAAGAAACCTCTTGTATCAACAGGGCCCGAAACTCGGGATGGAAAACACATAAGTGACCCAGCGTCGTCCCTGAGGGATATCCCCCCCCCCGAAAATCAAAGTGAACATAGAGGAGTACCACTCGAAATGCGGCAACAGTTGAGAAAATGGCCGCAGGAACGCTCCTTATCTCAACACAGCGAACATGTAAAAAGTGACCCAGCGCCGTCCCTGAGGGCCAGCCCCCCAAGTGAACATTGGGGAAATTTCACTCGAAATGCGGCAAGAGTGAGAAAATGGCCAGGAACACCCCATATCTAATCACAGCGGCCCTGAAACCTGGATAAAACAGCACTTAAATGTGACCCAGCGCCATATCCCCTTAAAATACCCTTAAAATTGCACTGTTTCTGGTGAACAATGCAAGCACATGAGAACCTCCTGGATTTCGATTTTCAGCATCCCTAGAATATCGAAGAGCACTGTAATGTGCAGTAACAAAAGGATCCCAAGAATCTGAGATCTCTTCCAACAAACAACAAAAATCTGGTAAAAATATCTCCACACAGGGATAAATGGGACTCGTATGCAATGGTGCAAAAGGGAATGATTCAGGCCGTAATAATTGCGAATGTGTCAGCTTGAAAGTTCACCATTATAGGGTCAGCTGATTACGAGCCGAGAGTCTTTGCGACAATGTTTCAGCGTGAAAAGGTCATCGGTCAAGTTAGATTACAACACTCTCTGGTTTTATCTATTAGAGGGTGTCGAACTTCCGAGTTGATTAAATTTTCTGCGCCTATTGGCTGCAACATACACGTATTGAAAATGTGAAGACACATATACTTCGTAATCAACACAGATCCATGTCATGTAAAAATAGCTTAATTTATCAAATCGACTTGCCAAATTGCAACGTGACATCGCTTCAACGTCGGGAGGTCGCCAAGTTGAAGTCCAGACAAAAAAAACAAAGAAAATGTCCACATGGCTCGGAACAATCCATACCGGGAGCGTATTAAGCCGGAAGGTTTACGATTCAACTGCCGAATGTGAGTTGCTTTGCGTTTTGGAACCTGAATGGCAAAATCCGCCGATTTTTCCAATGTCGTCCTTCACCTTCCGGCTGACGGTCGATGTACCTATTGGAAGTGGCGCCATCCTTGATGGCGCATAAAGTTTCCTAAAGAAAGCACAGATTGATTTGCAAAAAAAACATGCATATGGGTGACATAAATGACACGTTTTTGCTGCAGATCATTTCCCATCGTTCGAGGAAAGGCGCAATGGGTATACAGTCACAGAACAATAACGACCCCTTTAAAGTAGGCCTACCTACATTGGATCATGGGAGTCATTATTATTTCTGTGGCTGTAGGTACAGCGGCGAGAAAATTAACTGTACCACATATGGCCTCTTTTCTCTCTCGAATTTTCGGGGAAATCTCGATCTCATCAAAATTGGTAATCCATCACTGATTTGATGCATATTTCCGTGCAACAAAATCCGATTTCTTGAATCTGAAATCAACACAACTCTCCCAGTTTTCTTTGGAAGATCGAAAAACCGGCATGTACTCATGGCACGAGTAATTTTCTCGCCACTGTACACATTTGACCTGCAAAAAAAGCGCGGCGAAATGGCACGTTTACAGTTGGCCTCTTCTGATGTGGTCAACGACAGTCTTGCGAAAATGGTCTCCTCGAGTACTTTTGGCGAAAATGGTCTCCTCGAGTACTTTTGCGAATCACACGGCACAGAGGCGCTGTCGATTTTGGAAAGCTCGATCTTGATTTTGGAAGCATTTGGAAGATTTTGGAATATTGTGGAAACCGTTTGTCGCATCGGTCTAAACGATTAGCTGCGTCTGAGACGCAAACATATACCTTTCAGCCTGTCTTCAGGTTACTGCTCCGATTATTAGATTTTGAAAGCCAAACAGTGCCATTTGTTTTTGGGGATTTTGGAAAAAAGCCAAACAAAAAACAAAAGCAAAATAAAAAAAAAAAATTCGCACTTTTACAAAACTTTACAATGCTTTTACAAAGCTTTACAATGCTTTTGCAAAGCTCTCAGCAGCTGACCCTTTGCGAACAACGAAGGCCGTTCATGCCATGCTGGTGCCTCAGGCGGCACGTGAAGATTCGCAAAAAATCGGGCCGTCCAGATGGCAGCAATTCTCAGAATCAGCTTGACCTGGGGCGAACTTTCGTGACCTGCCGATAAATTTGACTTTCCCCCAATGGTGTTTGTTGTCATTTTATTTTATGGATCTATTATTCTGGTGTGGAATTTGAACCCGCGTGAGTAATGGCCCATAGCAAATTAGCAACTGATGAGATGGATGAGTGTCATGCTTAATTAAGCGCGGTTAGAGTTCGGAAAAACCACAACCTTTACACTGCGAAAATAAAATTAGAAGATACGAAATAAGCTGGAGAAGCAAGCAGAAAAACGAAAAAATGATGCACCAACATGCTCCAAATGATTATATCCCTCTGGATACTAAAAATTTTTTTTTTTGGATTTCGAAAAGGCTTTTGACCGCGTATCCCACATAACTCATTGAGAAACTACAAATCTACAATTTCCCCAAGTTTTTCATCGGAATTATTGAATGCTTTTTGAACGGTCGACTACAGCAAGTATGTAGAGGGTGCCACTTCACACAATGTACAGGTTACCTCCGGAGTGCCCCAGGGCAGTTTCCTGGGCCCTTACTCTTTCTCGTATACATCAATGATGACATTGCAGACAATGTGAACTCATCAATTCGCCTTTTTGCGGACGACATTGTTGTCTATAGAACCATTGAATCTGAAACTGACCACAGGGCGTTGGCAACCGACTTGGAAAATATTTCTGACTGATGTTCGAGAATCGACATGAAAATAAATACCACTAAAACCAAAGTAATGTACTTCGGTAAGCCTCCTAAGGTGATCGGCAACTCCACAAGGGTTTAAACCTACCTTGGTTGGCAAATGACTCATTGGTAACGGGTGTCAATTGTCAATTTAAAGGGAGTATTGCTGCGACACAGCCATGTTTAGAGTTAAAAAATACTCAAAGGTTGCAGAGTTAACAAACTCATTGTCGAAAAGGGATCTTGCAAAACTCTTTCGATGGACGGGCCCGCGCATGCTCCGCACCAGTCATGCTTCATCAAAACATGCGAATTTCACTTCATTTAGATACGCATAAATGGCCGTCCTCAGGCGCCCTGCCTCAGGTATAGGTTTTTGCCGACGCATTGAAAACTTTCAACAGTTTGTTCAAACCTACAAGTTTCATTGCGGGACCAGAACAAGGAATTTCCTTTACCATGCAATCTTTGGAAAACGCAGTAAATTTTGCTCTCAAAAGTCTCTGCTGGTGAAAACTTTACAGCTTATTTTTTTTAGACTTGTTCAGCATAAATCGCCTCCCACATTTATGAAGAACTGACATTTTCTTCTCACTCGAAGGTATCAAACTAGATTTTCCGAGTTTCCACAGGTCTATTCTCACAAGACAGCAATTTTTGAGAAAAGACCTTTCTACCAAGCTGTTCTAATGGAAAGATCCCTCCCGATCCAGTGTAGCACAGAAACTGGGATTCATGCTTTAAAAGTGCTGGTATCTACACATAAACCAACAGTACCCCCTTAACTTCGCATAAAACATTTCGTATCCAAATGCAAGGATATCTGCATAAAGGTATGGAGTCCGAAGCCATCCTGACGAAACACTGGAGCGTCTCACCCGGCAGCCTCATACAACTCCAGCTGATGGGTGAGGGTGACTGATGAGTGCCCCAGTGAGGCCAGGTTGGCACCAAATAACATATCTTTTGGTTTAATTGATCTCCAGATGCATTTTTGACATATTTGCATATATCTTAAAAGTGAGATTTTCTGGAAAGGTTTTTCTTGTGCATCGAGATTTTTTGGCGCAGCGACCTTGTTGACAAGCAATCGAAATAAGGTGTGATCTATCCCGTCTACCCGTTTTTTCATTCGAAAATTCTGACTAAGCTAACTCAACCTTACTTCACCTATGAACTTCCTATACCCTACCTCAACCCACAGCCTGGTGTTCACCTACTCATATACGAGGGATGATCAATAATTACTGAGACTACCATATTTCGAGCTGATTAATTTCAAATCTCTTCTCATGCATTCCTACAGTGGTCTTTCGAAACATCACCTGAAATTTGGGTTTGATAACTAATTTGGTTTTCTCAAAATCGTCAACTTAATGATGGAATGTCGACTGATTTTTGCTTCGTGGGTAAAATTGAAGTTGCTGGCATGAAAAACAACAAAGTGGATGAATTCTTCATGAAAAGACAATCACGTGGCATGCCCGCGAGCATTTCGGAAATGAGGGATCTTCCGTTGACACAAATGAAGTATGTCAATTGCTCGGTAACCCATGCACGACTCGCAGGTACCCCAAATTTCAAATTCTGGCCAAAAGAAAAGTCATTTGGATCTGAATTGTGTGCTTTTCAACAAATGTCGCTGGCCGCACTGTTTTTGGTACACATTTCTCATTTTTCTGCTGAGATTTCGGTTCACTTTTTCCATTAACCATGCACAGAGCATGCAAGTGCTCAGAGGTTTTTTGGCCCCAAAAACCTTTAAAGGCTGCCGGCTTCTGCGATTTTTCTTTGAATTTATTGCACTTGACTGATATCTCAAAGACGTGTATACAAAATTGTTAATTTTCACAAAACTAGAAAAGCAATCGAGCCCAATTTTTTCAGACATTCTTTCAAAAGACCATTCCTCAAATACATGTGCAGAGATTTGAAATTGGTCCGCTCTAAATATGCGAGTCTCAGTAATTATTGATCATCCTACGTAACAGCAGATCAAACCTAATACGATTGCCGATTAATATTTCGTATTCAGTTAGACACATCTGCATACATTGTAAAGTGAGGAAAGGTCTTCTGGAAAGGTTATCCTTGAACATCACAATTTTAGAATTAGAAGTCCGCCAATATGGCAGAGACAATGGCAGAAGGCTCAAAAAGTATCCAAAATAATCAAGAGTGTGGAACCGTCGGCAATCAATTGAAAGAGCCAAAAATGAATGGTAATTGTATCCCGACCCCAATTTGACCCCGCAAGCACGAATCGCAGATTAAAGTCTTGTTGTCCGTGTTTTTGATTTGCCTCGTCACACCTGACCCAGGGCGAGAACGGAATATCATTTGATTTCGTACATACCTTCCACATCTGCAACAAGCAATAATTGATGCTCGCAGCCGGACCTCACGTAGTCGCGCAGTTTACTGGAACATAAATGCCAAATTAAAACCGCATTTGTGCTGCGGCAATGTAGGTTTACGGCGGCACCTGTTCGGTATGTTGTCAAGACTCACGGCTCCCGGATGTCACCGCAGTCCCAGCTGAAGAAAACACACCCATTCCGCTTGCAAAATGAGATTTTTATCACCTGTCTTGACTGAATTAAGATCCGCGGATATGGTCCTGGAGTTTCAAGGAGCGCAGGTTGCAGACGGATGCAGATTTGTGATTCGACACGTTAAAATTTGAATTGCAAGAGAAAATTGGAGAGGTGCACTGTCGGAGATGAACAAATCTGCTCAATCTGGCGCCAATTTTGAGAGACGCAATTTGATTATCACGGGTAGCCCACGCCAATAAAAATTCACGGCGATAAAAAGGATTAGGGATCTTCTTTTCGGCACATAGAAATTAAAATAGCTGTGGTCTCTCCATGTCATTTCACCGGCCGCATTCCCAATTTGTCATTCACATTCTGCTCTATCTCAACAGCCAATTAAGTTGCTGGATTTCTGATGTGAAAATTTGATTTCTATGCAGTGCTCCTTTTCCAGTACGCGATTCTTCAGTTGTGACCTCCCTTCGCTCAGCAAAAGAATTTTGGCGGAAGCTTACAACTTTCCAGAGACACCATAGTCATTCCGCACAAAGGCTATTTATCAAAATATAAATACGTCAGAAGAATCTGAAATTTTTAAACATCTCAACCTCAACGCACTTTCACTCCTCAACTAATTTTCATAGTTCACCTATTAAAGATTTGGGTTCGTTGCAGACAAGTAGAATTTCCTTTTACCCAGCTTTCTGACGCAAAAAGTTTCATTCAAATCAGTCACTTTGGTCAAAAGAAATTCTACTTTAAGTGGGCAGTGCACCGAAATTTTGAAATGCGAGACTGCACGCCCGCGCACGCCCACCGGTGTTTAATCAATCATGGTCCCACATATACTCGTAGATCAAAATAGCTATTCCACATTCAGATGCATCGTTTCTGCTTTGGAAAAGTTATACCGACTGTTGCAATAATGAGCTGCAGGTAAGTAATAACATTTTAAGTACATTATAGAGTTCCTGACTAACCTTCGAGCCTCGTCGAGTGCGTCATGTCAGCAAGGATTATCAGCAAAGCAAATGTCTTGCACAAAACTAGCGGAATTGTTCGACAGTCGGGAGGCATCTTTCGAGACGGTTTCGGATTTGTTTCAGGCGGATATTCCTGCGACAAGTAGGTACCAACCTAGCTGGCTGCTGTCCGCCAGAGCAAGGATGATGTCTGAATTAAGGATTCCCTTTCAGCTCACAATCAGCACAGGTCGGATCCCGAAGGTCGGGTCCTTCATTCGAAGGCTTCGGACTACCTCTTATATAATATTGAGGTGGCCAATAATAAGAGGTCCTCTATTTTGAAGAACGTCCGGTAGGTGGCCACGAACTGTTGAGTAATGTGTGGAGGCACTGCGGTCCTGAGAGAAACCTCCCAACAGCATTCAAATGAGTGGCACCAGGTGAGTTCCCTAACGCCAACCATCACCAACGAGCACTACAACATGACTGATGCAAACACTCGAAAACGGCAAATGCTAAAAATCTGTTAAAATAAAACGATAGAAACACTTTGGTGTTGTTTTCAGTTTCAAACGGCTCATTTCGTCCAGATTTGGTTGTTTTCGGCTCATTTCGTCCAGATTTGGTTGTTTTCGGCTCATTTCGTCCAGATTTGGTTGTTTTCGGCTCATTTCGTCCAGATTTGGTTGTTTTCGGCTCATTTCGTCCAGATTTGGTTGTTTTCGGCTCATTTCGTCCAGATTTGGTTGTTTTCGGCTCATTTCGTCCAGATTATGGTTGGTTTCGGCTCATTTCGTCCAGATTAGGTTGTTGACACGGAGAATTTGTTTAATTTGTAATACGAATAAAGGTGTTGTGTCGCTAGACCAGATGCACAATTCGGTCCGACAATTTTTGGATAGCAAATTTCAGGCTCGAAACTCACAGATTCGTGCACTTCGAGCTCTCTCAGATTTGCACTTTTCGGGCTTAAATCGACGGATTCGCACTTTTATTCATCGGTATCGAACTTTACATTCGCACTTTACAAGGGCGCAAATTTACGGGCACTTTTCGGGGCATAATTTAAAGATTCGCACTTTTCGGGCTTGAACTTCTAATAAAACCGTGGGGAGTTCAAGTCGGGATTAAATTGCGCCGAAGAGTAAATTTGAACCCCTGCCTCACATTTTTCTGTAGCGGTGGGGCAGGGGACCACATTTACGCCTAGGCGCAAATTAAACCTCGACTTGAACTCCCCACGGTAATAAGATTCGCACTTTTTAGACTCAAGTTTATGAATTCACACATTCGAGCTGCGGAACCAAATTGCAGTTTTCAGGCGATGGAAATCCGGAGTTATTCAGTGGGAACTTGATGCGACGAAGAAGGTGTCTGAAGACAACGCAATCTGGCTTTGCGAAAAATCCAAATGGGCCTGGCGGCCAGAACAATGCCTTCCGCACGTTTTGTATTATTGGGTTGCCGTGTGTCAATGTCAATGAATTCCTGAATTCCTGAAGCGACATGTGGCTGCTGAAATTCTTGCAATTGAATTCCTGAATTCCTAAAGCGGCCTGTGGCTACTGAAATACAAGAAAAACAGCCGTGCGGCGCCCTCGTAAAAGACAAATTCACTTTTGCACTTTTGGTGGAAAAAAACCAACTTGAAACTTCATGGCTTGTATCTAACTACAGCAGTGAAACTTCACTTGTGCAGCATGCACGGTTCCGAAAACTTGAGAATGAAAATTCCTTTCGTTCCTTTTTGGAGAAAATCACATTAAATGGTTGTCCGCGGCTTCTTTTTGCTCGCCGTAACAAGTCCGTTGCATGTTGGCGAGTTCTTCAAACAAAGCTTTAACATTATTCCGTCTATATGCTCCACGGAAAAATTGTAAATGTTCAATTTTAGGATTTCGGATCGACACTCTCGACAACCCGACATTTCCAGATCGAGGCCACGGAGACGGGTGTTCCGTTTCTGGCATTCTTCCGGGAAAGCACTTCAACATGCCACAGATTGCAACAAAATGCGGTAGTGTACCTACACGGCCCGCCAAACCTTTCAGACCAGGGGAGTTCACAAAGACTCCTTTTATCAAAAGTCTTCGGACATAGGAGTTCATTATTAACTCAGGCGCCACACACAATCAATGGCAGCATGCGCCGCAAAACATCATGACACTGTTGTGAGGCGTGAAGTTGCACCAAGCCCTGTTGAAATTAGATGGCCCTGCGCATTAACCAGTACTTTAAAATTTCTCCAATACGTTCGCGGACTTTTGATAAGCTCCGTATAGATTTCACTATCGAAGCAACACATGGTGTTCGTAAAACGCGTGAAACGCGTGAAACTACATCAGACCCTGTTGAAGTTATATGCTTTTCGTTTTTACCTGACGTTTGGAATTTCAAATGCGCTATTCGAATAGTTGTGGCGAACCCCGAGTACGGTGCAAGGGACTTGTAATCGCACGCAAAAGATGTGAGTCGTCTTCTGTCAAAATGATTTATTCGACAGTCCCACAGCTGGCTCCGTTCACTTTTGCTGATTGACGAGAAGAAGAGAGGAAAGCCAGATGAATCACGCAAAAATAGAGATTGGGAAATGGAAACATGAATGTGAACGTTGAATCATCAGAAAGTCTGATGTATCCATGCTTACATTCACGGAAAGACCACCACGTGTTGGTTCACGATCGTGGTT
The DNA here is from genome assembly GCA_030068105.1 of Sinentomon sp. SZTP_YWyxl. NCBI lineage: Eukaryota > Metazoa > Arthropoda > Protura > Sinentomata > Sinentomidae > Sinentomon > Sinentomon sp. SZTP_YWyxl. Next base: position 25,931 of record JASGXE010012538.1, read on the forward strand.
GGTTGCGGTGTTGCGGGCATACGCGTTGCTCACCCGGAGACATCAGCAGACCATGCGGATTCATAAAGGGATTCACCAGGCCGATCAATGCAATCATTTGGTTGATGAATTCACGAATTTCTTCATCATGATCATAAATTGTCATTCTTGGAGGAATTGAATGATCACGAAATGACAAATGATCGCTGTCATTGAATTCAATGATGAATTGAATAATTTGAATGATCAAACAATTCGTGATATTGTCCATCCAAAATCCACAAAACCAAACATTATTGTTCTGCCAGGGAAGCCCAATATTGTCCGGCTCGGGAAGCCCAACATTGTCCGACTAGGGAAGTCAACATGTCCCGTCAGGGAAGGCCAAGATTGTTCGGCTACGGAAGCCCATCGTCCGGCCAGTTAATCATGGGACATGCTCATGTATGTCTAATGCTCATGAGTTGGTATATGTCAATGCTCATGTATGCCAACGCTCATGTAGGAATATGCCAATGCTCATGTATGTCAATGCTCATGTATGTCAGTGCTCATGTATGTCAGTGCTCATGTATGTCAATGCTCATATGTATGTCAATGCTCATGCATGTCAATGCTCATGTATGTCAATGCTCATGTATGTCAATGCTCATGTGTGTCAATGCTCATGTATGTCAATGCTCATGTATGTCAATGCTCATCATGTATGTCAATTCTCACGTATGTCAATGCTCATGTATGTCAATTCTCATGTATGTCAATGCTGTGTATGTGCGTCTAATGTAACATTTGATTTCTGCTGAAAATCGAACAGATGTCAAAAACTTTGACCCAGATTGAAATACACAAGTTTGCAAACGATAGAAACCTTTATTCGAGCAAAACCACGCGAACCAACTGACGCACTTGCAAGTTACGCCCAACGCGATGTAAATCCCATCACTGCGTCACTGTCACTCTGTCACATTTCATCCGAGTTAGCTCAGTTTGACCCGAAACAGATGGGTGAACGGATCACGACCAAACAGTGCCAAGTCGAGATGACCCAACAGGCTCTTGCGGCAAGTGTTTGTGAACTCCCGATTTTATGGTCACTAATCAGTTGTCATCGAACACAACGGTGTTGACATCAGCTGAGAAAAAAGAACCGGAGATAACCCCGTTGTTATCTCAAGAAATTAGTCAGTTCCAGTTGCCGCCTGAAGCGGTTGATCGAAGTTTCAGGCAATTTGCTTCACGTAGGCCTATAGGACGCTGAAACACTAAAACCGTTCTCCCCGCATTAGATCCCACTATGGATGAGATGAACCAAAAGATAGGTTTCTGCAGAAGAAAATTTTTTGATCGGCAAACCAGCCCGGAAACTATAAAAGTTTCGTTGGAAAAAAGTCACAATTTAACTGCGTGCGTCAAGGTTGGGTTCCTGCAAGGCACCACAGAAAAATCACTTTTTGCATGCAGGTAGTGAAACCGCGTAAATCCTGGAGGTTTTTCCTGAAATTACGTGTAGGCATCACGGTTAACCGCAAGCCAAAACAGAGCAATTAGGAACTTTCCACATCGCGACTGAACCGTAAAATTTGTAATTTTGGCAAGCGTTTTCAGTTTGAGTGCTCGACATTGCAAAAACCGCAGAAAAACAAACCATTCCTTGTGATCCTTTGACCACGGGCCACATACCGTCGTACCTGTGGCGTCACTCTAGGGGGGCAATGAAGAGCTGTCAAATGGCGACGTTCTGGCAACGTCGAGTAAACAACGGCATATTGCTCGGCAATGGAGAGCAACCAAATGGTGATGATGAGGCAACCTTTGAGAAACGTTGAGCAAGCCACTGGCAACGTATTTTCGTCTTCAATTGAAAGCGGGCAACGTAAGGCAATGTCCAGGCGACGTTGATATCACGTCCAGCAACGTTGAGCAAACGTGTAAAAAGAAGGGCAACGTAGATGGGGGGTTTCAACACTTTCGAGTATGTTGTCTCAACGTCACGTCCAGCAACGTTGAGCAAACGTGTAAAACGAAGGGCAACGTTTTGGGAACGTTTGAGGGCAACCTTCACAAAACGTGCGCCAGTGGGACATAGAAACTTTCAGGCAACCTTGCCACAACGTTTCGCATGCATTTAGGCAGCATTACAGAAACGTCCAGGCGAACGTTGCCAATGGTTGCCGTGTTTATTGGGTAAACTGAAATCGGAAGGGGCCTGAATGGCATAGGGACTGCAAACAACCAGGAAATTTTACTTTCTACGAACAGGTGCCTAATCAATGCATCATTATACAGTATACGCGATCTCATCTCCGAACATTGGCGATAGGTTTTCGCAACAGCGATTACGCGAAAAGGCGAATCTGCCGCCTGTTTTTATCGAGGATATTGTTGTTTAAAAAATATTGAAAAAATAATCATCAATAAAAATTGCTTTTCAATGAGTGTGCAGGGTGTTCGGTAGGTCGAGATTTCGAGTGCGAAAGGTTTGTCGAAGAAGGCAAACCTGTCAAACCTGCTGGTGCTGCAGCAGCAATTTTTATCTTCTCTGCAGCGCACCTCTTTGGAGTTTCAGGCCTCTTCCAGGCCAAAACCTGCCCTTTGAGTTCACGTGAACATCACCAAGTTCAAGAGAATTTATTTTTCCCAATGCAACAAAAAACGACCCATTAACACCCGAATGTGTCTCACCCACCAGCAACACAGAAGGTTAGACTTTGGAAACCTGAACACATGTGGGACGATGGAAGAATTACCTAAGTAACTTTCTTGATCTCATCAGCTAAATTCGATCAGTTTAGGGAAAGCTGCAAGACACAAGAAAAGGAGTTGAAATGAAGGACGAAGTTCTTCATGTCGCGTGCCAATTTCAACTGGTTCGGAATCAATAAGAGCATGCGTCAGGGAATACGTTACATTTATCCCAACACCTTTGCCGGTCTCGACAAATGAACGGTTAGGAGTCTATTTTTTGGCGTATCACTGCCTGAAAAGGGTCCAGGATCAAACACTGAGCCAGGAAAAAAGAACAGAGTTGGCCTGCCTTTTTTATTCCCAAAAGAACTGAATTTTGCGTTTTTTTTTATTCCAGATCGTTCTTGCGGGAAGCTGCCCTTTTTGTGGCCCCACAATTGATGCACCTCGAATTTGCGAACTAGAATGATGAATTTTCCATCCCAAACGTGATCAAGGGCTCGGAAGTTTTGCCATCAGAGCAGTTGTTTTTGCCAACAAAGTGTTTTATTTGAATTTGTTTGTGGAACTTTGTTGGCTTTGTTCATCGTCACAAAATTCTGGGTTGCAATGCGTGAGGTTGGTGCTGCGGCAATTATTGTCCTGAAATTCAGGTTCGGGTCGGAATAAAAATCAGGTTAGCGGGGTTCAGGTCGGTTCGACAGGTTTAGATTTCTGGGCAAAGTTTTGGAGCGTTTTTGAATTTGAAGCGATTTGACGCGATTTTTGCAGCGAGCGTTAAATCCCACTGTCAGGTTGAATTGCTTTTGAAGGCTCTTTTTCGGTCCTTTCACGTTGAATTTTGTGCACTACAGCGATTTTTTCATCGAATGGCAAGGGATCGAGGAACCACAATCGCAAATGTGCTTCCAACTTTTGCTGCACCATGTACGTTTTCGACTCCTCGCAAATTGCACTCTGATGTGCCATTGACCCGGATTGCGAAAAAAGCGAAAAAGCATGCAAAATCAAAACGAATCAAGCCTGATATGACCGGCAATGTTCACCGATAAGATCGCCCGTACTGTAAAGAGCAGGGTATCACAACAAATTGACAATCTTGGTATCCATGCTTCACTGTTGCACTGGAAGACACTGTAAAGCGAAAATTCCACACTTTGTATTGTCTAACGGGAAATTAAATCCCAGCAGCAATATCGGCTCAGTTGCGTTCGGTGTCATTTTACTGGTTAAGTTACGTTTCCTGCAGTGTTTTTTCCTTGCAGCGTTTTTCTTCCATACGCTGCAAGGAAAAAACACTGCAGGAAACGTAACTACCAGTAAAATGACACCGAACGCAACTGAGCCGATATTGCTATTGGGATTTAATTTCCCGTTGGACAATACATTGCATTTGCCTGCTTTCTCCTCCACCAAAACATCCTGGACCTAAGCACGAGAGTTTTTCCATCAAAGCACTGCCGAAGTAAAGCACGCAGCACACTTGTCACACGCTTGTGGCACTGCGAAAAGGATTCTGGTTCGACGAGCAAGCCAAGGATCACAGAATTCAATTTCAAAGTTAACTCTCGCTCGGTCAGTCAGTCAGGGATAATCGCTCGGGATTACCATCTACCAATTGAACACACGCGCACATCAACAGGCTGATTCAAAATTCATGGGACAGACGGTAGAAAATTTTATTTCTCCTCGATAAATGTTGCAATGTCGCACATGTCTGCAGGCCATAGTGAATGAGCACCATCTTGCACGATTGCGCGCAACAAACCAGAATGCGATTCACAGCAGTCTTCAAAAAACTCTTTTTGGAAACCCTGTGAATATGTTCACAAAGGTATGTCCTCAACTTCCCAGTCACACGCGCTGAGCCCTTCACAATAATTATTGGTGTGCACTGTGCCTCGCTGGGTCGGGTCTTCTAAAAATTTGCAGAACTGGTTTCAACACTTTCGAGCATGTAGTCTCGGTTGACTGAGGTTGCTTTTGCACCGATATCATTGGTATCATTGGTACCAGTTGTAGATTGAACCAATTTACAGGCATGTAGCTGGACTTCACGTGCATGTTTAGCGTGTAAAAAATGCCCATGAGAAGAAGCAAACCCAATTTCAACATTGGAATGAGGCGGAGAACCTCTTCACTTCACTTTTGTCGTCACTGTGGTCTAGTGGCTAAGGGTGCAGCACGTCTGTCTTGAAAGTCCGAAGGACCCGGGTTCAATTCCCGGGGACGACGGATTTCTTTCAGGCGTTGCGTGTTCGGATAACATGGCATGAGGTCATTGTGCCACGACGTTTCGTCTTTCGGATCTAACGAAAAGAAAGAGGTCCCGTGCGCAGATTCACACCCCTTACGTTGTCACCAATAGCTCCAGGTTCAAGGCAGAGGCTCGGCAGGTAACAACACAGAAGCCACTCTTCACCCGTCAATGATACCACCTGGTGATTCCTACCGAGGTTTTGCAACTGAGCAGTGCGGACAGTTGTGGCTTCTGCCTGTAGAGGCGTGGTGTCTGCCTTCTTGACCACTCATAGCCCATTTGATTTTGGCCACAGTTGTGCAAATAGGCCTACTGTTTACCCAGCGAAATTCTCGTATAACCATACGATCGAAAAGCAGATGGAAACTTTGCCAAGGATGGCGCGATAATCCGACTTTGCGTGGCGCGATAATGTATAAATTCCGGCTTTGCGTGTGCTACTAGAAATTAAAGTTCTCGACACGTGGTTTTGTTGCAGAACAGAGGTATTTTTGCAGCAGATGGAACTTGTTTCCGGAGCAGAGAGAAATGGTAGGCCTCCCGTCAGCAGCTGCCGGAAGCGAACTCTTTCGCTATAGAGGAATCCGCGGAGCAAAACTTGGACTGGTCTGATTCATTCTGATTCTCTTGGGAAAATAATTAGGCTGCGCGCAGTAATAGAACAGAAGCAAAAATGAATGGGCGATGTTCGACAGAAGTTTGCGAATGCCACTTTACGAGCAAAAGATATACTCAGACATTCAAAATACCCGGGCCATAAGAGATTTTTGTCAGGCTTTTGAAGCACGGGGCAATGTTATTCCCCATCTACTAAGCGCTGTTAAATGCATTCCTTCGTGGAATGTGTTTTGCGGCGCATACGAAATGGGGAATTACATTGCGCCGTGCTTTCAAAAGTCTGAAAAACTCGCCTATGGCCCGCGTATTCAGAATGGCTCCGTATTTTTGAATGCTCAAACCATAGTGTTTTCGAAAACGAAAATTTCAAAACTGACGCGAATGACTGAAGTTTCAGAAAAACACGGTTTTGTTCCGCAAGAACGGTTTCAACAGTGCATGTGCGAGATATGCGAGACAAAAATCAAAATTTTGAAAAATTGTTTATTTTATTTTTTATTAAAATTTGAACAGAAATATTTATTTCTCCGACGATTCCGGGGAAAAATGGCTCCGTAATAGCGTAAATCCGACGTTATTGGTGGTATAAATTTTAGCATTGAAGTTAATGGAGAAAATACCTAATACCCGCAACCTTGGATTAGCGCCGGAAGACTTCTCCCCGGGGAGAGGCGGCTAAAAAATCCGTCAAGAAACATCTAGTTGTCCTTTTCGAAGTTCGAAACTTTTCAAAGATTTTCGAACGAAACGTTTCCAAGATCGCATCTCTTCGAATATCATCGCACTTTTCCGATGTATTTTTCGACTATTTTTCAAATTTTCGAAGATCGAATATTTTTCAATTTGGGGCTTCACAGGCACGAATATTCAAAAGACGAATTTGGCAGATGTCTTTCCAGCTGCCCGTTTGAAAAGCTTTGGCTGTTTGAAATTGGACTTCCAGCCTGAACCCTCATCCACCGCCACGTCAACTGCTAAAGATTGTGGAAAAACCGAAGAAAATGATCATCTACTTCGCGGGAATTCACGCAACTCGACATTCCCGAAAATGGAAAAACTGTTGCCTGCTCCAGCTCACACCACCCGCCCCGATCCACCAATGTGACCTGAAATGGGTGATTTGAAACCTCAGTGTGCACGAGGCTTAACGACACCACTTTCTGCGAATTTATACGGTCTCACGAAAACTGCAAGCTTAAACATACTGGAACACAAATCGCATGAGAAGTGGTCTTTTAAAATGTTTCAGTGGCGCAACCAACTTCCGAACAGTGAGAAATTGCAACGTATTCGCATTGTCTTCACAGAAGCACGGAAGTGACATGGCGCAACGAACACTCGAAAAGATTCCACAGCCCACAACTCACAGCCGGTGCAGAGTCCTCACTAAAATAAAAGTTAATTATCAATGTATTGTTTGTAAAGTTCTGTCTGTGAATGAATGGACTCTCTTTACTTTTGTTATCAGTCTGCATTGAAATTTTCAAAAAAGAGTGTACGGTTTGCATCAACGCATAAACTGGTCTTCTATTTTTTTATTATTTGTGCTTGCAATATCGATTAGCTCATAATAATCACCAAACAGGTGTTTTGTTGTTTTGATTTTCGCGACGCGTTTTCAACCTGCAGCTGTGAAGCCGAAATGCTTTTGGCTTTTGGTTTCAGCAACTGAAAGCTCATCGCTTGCTGACGACGATTTTGCTGATAACAGAATTAAGCAATCACCTGCATGCTGGCTGCACACGCTTCGGATATTCGAAAACCGACCCGGTCAGAGGGAGTACATAAATTGGCTGCCTGAACTTTACCTGACTCGTCGGAAATCAGGCATGCGAGTGGAATCGATGGAAAAAGCGCCATGAATTTGGAATGCGATCGGAAGTGGCGCACGGCCGCAGCGTCGACGACCCTGCGATGATAACAAATTGGTGAATAATTTTTTTGCGAAAACGATAAAATGACGACACAAAAAATCGGCATCCGGCGCAACGTCATCAACCGCGGTTATAAACATTCAACCCAGAGGAAATTGCAAGTGTATGATGACAAATAGGAGGTGTCCGGAAATATTTGGTGTTGGTGTGTCACATGGAATTTTCAGACGAATAAAAAAAGGCTTCACGAGCTGTTATCTCTTCATGACGAGCCGATGCGAAATGATGCACTCAGGTGTAAAAAAAAAACACCGCAAGAAAAATTTCGTTCTCCGAATTTCGCTGTGAAGATTCAGCGAGGAAACAACCAGCCATAAAGGACATGCACAGGCATGTTTGAATCTGCTGTCGCCCTACGCTTTCCTTGTTAATTTGAGCACTTTTCCATCTTCCATCACTGCGTGTCCCAAGCCGCGTCAGAATAGGCAGATTTTTTGGCATCAGACTTTTTTCAGATCGTCTGTCCAAAACAGATTGTCACTTTACTCCCAATTTACGCACTTGTCAAGTTGATTTACACAAATCCAGCTGATTGGGTTTGTGCAGGAAGTTTCTTCTCACTTGGAGCACAAAATGCAGGTCGATGCTGTCTTCATTGACCTCAAGAAAACCTTTGACATGGTCAGTCATAATGCGTTCTATTGTTGAAACTGCGAAATTACGGATTTCCAACGGAAATTCTCAGGATTTTGGAATCGTATAGCCTACCTCACGGAGAGAAAAGCCGCAGAGTTTCTGCAGATGATTTCCGCACGGAAGCTCTTTAGGTCCGCTGATTTTGTCTTAAATATTTGTCTTGTGAGGTAAAATGTTCAATACTGATGACGAGGCTCATGCACTTCTCAGATATGATCTGAGCATGATGGACAACTGCTCCCAGGTGGATGATGAAATGCTGCCAAATTATTTATTATAATTTCAGAAATACTGCCACAAGTTACATGGTGGCAGGACGTAGTGCAAGTACACTCCGAGTCATTACATAAAACATGACAACACAACAAGTAACATAAACATAGTCAAGGAATAAAAGAATGGACATCTGGTGTGACGCCCGTAGATGATAAGGCACTTAAAATCAATGGCGAGGATGGAGGCAAACTGTTCCAGTCTCTGGTGGTCCCAGGAAAGAATGAGTTAAAAAGAGTGATTGTTCTGGAAAATGGAGCACTTTCACAAGCCCCGTTGTCAGTCCTACGCTGCATGGTCTTCATGGAGTAAGGTGGCGGCAGACAAAAATTCATGGAACATGTAATTATGTCCTTAAAGAGTTTCAACCGATGTTCTTTGCGCCTATTTGCAAGTGAAGCCAAACCATGATCCTGAATCAGCCCAGTAACTCTGCTATCCCGCGAAAATGACCATGTTATCACTCGGGCAGCTCTCCTCTTGACCATTTCAATACGGGAAATGTCACCTTGGCAAACTGGGTCCCAGACTGCGGAAGCGTACTCAATTATGGGCAAAACAAGTGACAAGTAGGCTTTTAATTTTGCTTTATTGGAAGAGAACCTCATGTTCCTGTTAACAAATGACAAAGCAGCTTTGGCCTTACTGCAAATTGAATCAATATGATCTTTCCATGTCAAGTTCTGGTTAATGACCACGCAGTTATATCATGCGCGTAACGTTTTCAACAGGCTGATCCTTAATCACATATAGCAGGCGACAGTGTTGGAACGTTTTTTTTAAGACGCCTATAGAATACCATGGCCTTGGTCTTGACCCGTATTAACTTCCATGCCCCAGTCGTCACACCAAAGAACAACCTGGTTGCGATCTGATTGCAAGAGGAGGGAATAGTCTGGCGAGTAAAACTCTGTAGAGTACAATGTCATCGGCGAACAATCTAATTGAGGAGGAAATGCCATTTGAAATGTCATTGATATGTGTGAAAGAGCAGAGGGCCCAAGACACTACCCTGCGGCACACCAAAGGAAACTCTCGATTCAGCAGAAGTAATATTGTGAACAGAGACCATTTGAGACCGGTTTTCTAAAACGTTGTCCAGTATTAGCTTAAGGATGAATATCGGAAACCCAAGAAATTTCATTTTCAACATGAGTTTATCATGGGGAACAAGATCAAAAGCCTTTTAAGATCAATTAATAACGCATGCGTTGGGATACCACAGTTCATATTTCTAGCTACATCATCGACCAGTAATAGAAACTGTGTTTCACACGACATTTTTCGGCGGAAACCAAATTGGTTTGGATGTAGAATGCCCTCTCACGGAGGAAATTACGTACCAAAGCAGCAAGTATCTTTTCGAAAATTTTTGAGCAAATGCATAAGGGAGATTGGTTTATTGCCAGGTTTGTTTGCTGGGGAGTCTTTCTTTTTATGGGAATTGCGATGGCTGTCTTCCAATCTAACAGTAACTGAACCACAAGTAATATTTGGGAGAAAAAAGCGTACAGTAGGTATATGACTCAAAGCCTGACTGAGGAAAGTTCCTCAATGAGACGAGCAGAAAGCCCATCGGGTCCATTGCTTTTTTGGAATTCAGGCTGGCGAAAAGTTTCGCAACATCAGCAACCTCAATTTTTGGTGGGACGTGGTCGTCCACAAAATCGGCTAACTCAGGTTGGGCTGCGGGGTGAAGTTTAATGAAAAACACTTACAAAGTAGTCGTTTAGAGTAGAAACAATTTCAGCATCGCCAGTGACAAGAAATGTGTGACAATTTCTTTTGTCGGGGTTTTTTCATCCACCAGCACTTCCACCCATAGGTGCTATTTAAATTTACTCTCCGGGCTAACCACCTCAATTTGCTGGGATCCATAGCAAATTTGTCACAATGAGGTATTGGAAAAAGTCGCTGCGCGTTTCACAGAGTAGAACCAAATCCGCCATGTTTGAGGAGTTGATGCTTTGACACGGTGGGAGGAAAGGCTCAAAACAAGGATTTCCATCATGAAAAACTGTTTTGTGGCACTTCAGCAGCACAAATCCTTCCGAAGAATTTCCATCTGCATGGAAATCCCTTCTGCAGGTCGAATCATTTGTCCATAGTTTTTTGTTCCCGCAAGAAAGTTGAACCCCCATTTTCACTCACTTTCCAAAAACTTTAAAGTGGATGGAATGCCCTCTCATCAAATTCCGCCCTTCTGAGAGTCTTTTGATAAGCACATACAGCTTGTTTATTTTCATAGAAACACCCACATAAGTAGTGGTGTTAGGCTGACTGACAGAGGCATGAGCCTGAGCCGCATCTCTAAAGCGATTCTCTAATTCCTGGAGCACGAGCTCATCGTCGACGATGAGGGCAAAAAGTTTCCCAGAGGGAGACGTGCAATCTCGCGAGCAGACGCCAACGTGCAGGACCGAGCCCACGCGATAAGCGAGAAAAGATAGCTCAAAACAATGTTGTATCACTTATATCGAACCCTAATACCATCCATACTTGGTGCCCCAAATCGATGCCAAAACGGATGGATGACCCGACCCGGAACCGGAACCGGAAGTGTCAACCGGAAGTAGACCGGAAGTAGACCGGA